>BMAV01009749.1:87282-160970 GCA_019973955.1 Trichonephila inaurata madagascariensis
TGATACATCAATATTAATGCAACAAGGAGCCAAAGCTGACCAAAAAATAACATTTGACATTGATCCGTTACTTTTCATATGAACAAAATATGAAGCAATTTCTAATATATTTAGTAAATTGTAAAGAATTTTTTGATGTAAAATGAAATTTATGTATTTTATTTACTTATAGTATGTATATGAAAATGAACATAATTATTAATTGAAACTGGCTACCTAACAAGAATTATGAATGCTCCTGTATATCAGAAATTTTCATAAAAGCAATTTAACTTGTTACCCTACTACAGAAAAGTTTATTTAAAAAGCCAATTTCTTCATTTAAATTCTTCAACTTAATAAAATGAAAAAGCTTTTTTTCAAACAATCATTTTTCTGACAATTATAAGTGATAATTACTGAGTCAGACAATGGAAGGTATAAAATGTTGAAATTATTATTACAGAATCCTTTCTAATATCTTTAAATGCTTCACATAGCATAGATAAATTATACTGTGGGTAAAAGATATTTTACATGTAACTTATTGCATTATATAAAAGAAAATTCAGTTTTATCAAAGGATAAATCTTTATTATTAATCAAAAATTTTCACATTAATTAACAATAATTTACATACAGTGCTCTCAAAAAATAAAACCCGAAAGAATTTTTTTAAAAAAAAGTGTAACATGTATTTTAAAACATAAATGCCCATAGGATTGATAAACTGTATTATAAACTCATTACCAAAATTATCTTAACATGCACAAAAAATTATGGATTTCTCATAAACTAAACTGTTTTATGAATTTGTATGTAATTATACGTAACATCATAACATATAAATATAAAGTAAAAAATTTAAGAAAACTACATCCCAAAAAGTAGCGATTATATGACTTTTAAAAAAAAAGGTTTACTCCATGAAAAGCCAGAGTATACAAAATATTAATTAGTTTTATTATGAAAGTTTTTGATTAATGTAAAGAACTATTCTTTTTTACACTTAAAAATTTTCTTTAGTATATATAAAATTCTTCTAATATCTTTATTAAAATTATCTTCTGTGAAAAATTTTTTTAAAAAAAGAAGTTTACTCCTTGAAGTTAGAGAATATTATAGTTAGTTTCAATATGAAAGTTTTTAACAAATGTTGAGAATTATTAATTTGTTATAAGTTACCTTCTCTACTAGTTTAAATTTTATTCCTGAAGTGTCCATATATTACTGATTAATCATACTTTTATATTTAGAAATGTATTTCAATCAATTGCAAAAAAATCATTTAACAATAAAGGGTAATCAAATTAAATTCCTAAAAATTATTTCACCCTTTCCAATAATATAATTCTGCTAATATTTCATTACAATTTAAAAAAGAAACATTAATTTTTAATAATTCATAAATCAATAATTTAAAGATGGTAAAAATCAAAGAGAAATTTCTTTAATTTACATATCTTTTTCAAATGGTTTATAACTGTTACTACATTATAGAATAAATTATTGCCTTTTCTTTTAATGTGCAGGTATAGGTTCATGATTTAAGGATAAATAATAATAATTATGCAATGATAACTTAGTTTAATCCAAGCTATAGAAAAAAATCCTTAATAAATCATTAAAGCTTAATAATGTAAATTCATTATAACACAAACAATTTGATCCAAATTTAAATTTTACCCTGCTTTAAAAAAATAATCCAATTATGAGTTTGTGATAGATAACCATGTAAACAAGTTATTCTAAAATACTAAAAAATTATTTGTTCATTTATATTTTTTTCTCTTCTGGATGTTTAAAAAAGCTACAAAATTTGAATTTTTTTTAAATCTTTACTTTTTATTTAATGATAAATAAAGGTATTAATATTAAGAATCTATTACTTTTGTGTTTCAGAACAATGAGTTAAATTAAGATATAAATAAGAAACTAGTTATATAGTCGTAAAAGTGTTTGAAAGAGTAATCTTGAATAGAACATAAAATAATCTATAACTTGTATCAGACGCTGTTAAATAATACTAATTAGTAAACTGTAGTATATTTATTAAGCAAAATATACTACTAGTTAATAGAAATATACTGAAAATAACTAACTATAAATAAGTACACTAACAAACTCAGCAAGTAACTGCTATAAGGCTAAGCATTCTTAATAATGCAAATAAAATTAAATAAAATAAGTTATATAAACAAATTATGAAGATCATTTCTTATAGCTAAACAAGAATAATATACAAAATATGATAATATAATAAATACATAAAAGGACATAAAGCTAAAGCACAAGATATCAGCTGTGTACATATAAGAATCTTGTATACTAATATGATACATGTGTTAATGTTCATAACCTCATTATGTGACTTGGCACCATTTATCTGTGAATTTAACTTACTGGAGATTTGGAAATTTATTAGATTTTCACTTTAACCACAACAGGTCACAACAGGTGGTCAATATTTCTACTGAAAGGGTCAATCTCTTAAAGGATGCACTTAATTAAAAAATCAACTAAGGAGTTTCTTTTCCTTATGCAGTCCATATATAAAAACCCATAAAAGTCAATCATTTGACCAAACTCATGTTAACAGACAAGGGGGGTGTAAAATTTCCTTCTCCCTTACATTATGACCCATACAGATCTTCATTGCATAGAGGGTGAACAGCAAGCTATCTCAGTACCATTTGGCATATGAGTAAAATCAGTCATGACACATGGTAAAATCAGTTCTTGGTAAAAGGAGAGGAAAATACAGCATAGCTGGAAGTTCCATCATGAGAAGGAGCAATTTCTTCTCAAAACTAGTCATTTAGAGCTTTTTAAAACAAGAGACTATATTGGATATTTAACTTTTATTGAAGTTACCTGAAGAAAATTTGTAATTTACAAAAAATTTATAATATTATAAATTTTTGCAACAAGCATTTTTTTCAAATATTGTTATAAAAACCTCTTAAAGTTGAAACTAGTAATTCCCATAAAACATGTCTCATTAATTGTAATTTGATCTCATTACTGATAAACTAATATAAGTGATATATTACGAATATCATATAATTATACTGAAGTCCAGTGGAATTGTGTCCAGTTTATACTGAAGTGAGTGGTGGCATTTCATGCTTCCACGCCACAAGTCTGGGGTTCAAATCCCAGGCAGGGCAAAGTTGACTCGGCTTTTCATCCCTTAAGTGGGTCAATAAATGAGTACCAGGTTTGCTTGGGAACTAAACACAGGGGATTTCGCATCAGACTGACCATCTGACCGAAATATCTGCTCATGCACCTCAGACGTATGCTCGTGCACCTCATGGTCATGTATGTTGAGATGGGCACAGTAAGCCTTGGCCCTCATGGGATGTTGCACCACTGAGTTTAATTTTTTTATAATCATACTATAATATCAATTCATGATGTAGAAAGCTGCTTTCATAAGACTAAAAATCACGCTCATTGTTTAAGAAAATGGGTACCGACATATTAGATAGTCAACTACTTTTACAAATCAAAAATCATTGCCAAATGTTGTGATATATAACCAATACTAAAGAACCATTTCTGTCCTTGTTTGAATACAATTTTCTTTATAAGCTGTCTAACACCCTTTTTTTTTTTTAAGTGAAAAATGATTAAAATTTTACACTTGCCGTCTAACAAAGAGAACATAGCAAAGTATTTCCAAAGTTTTAAGATCATTTCATATAGGAAAGAGTACATTAATGGCACAATATATCTAATTATTTAAAAATAGATAAGCCATTTTCTGAATAATATGTAGCTGTTAATTTATAATTTAACTGGTTTTTGCTATTAAAATAATGATAAGTTATTTAAATCTAGTTATTTACGCAAATAAACTTTTGGTACAAATTCTACAAACTCTTTGCCAATTTATAGGTTTATAAACTAATACATAAGAATAAAATAAATGTTTTCAGAGTACCATTACTTAATGATATCATTTTTAGATGTCAATACACATGTAATTTAAAGGTATATGGTTCTATTTTAGTTTTGTAACAATCTATTTAATAAGAGTTAAAATTTCTTTTGAAATTACTTTTTGATCATATGAATTTTGTAATAATACTAAAAAAGATAAGATCATCATTGATTAATTAAAATATTTCAATTACAAATAAAAATACTTTCACATTATTTTTTAAAGATACATAAAGTGAGAAACACATATGCATATATTTAAAAAATTATGATATTTAATAGTCATGACTAAAAATCAAAGAGCTGAACAAAATATGACAACAAAATTTAAAGAAGCAACTGAAAATAAGATAATTAAGGGTAAACTGAATTAAAAGAGCATTAGTGAGAAAAATCAAAAGATTTAAAAGGAGATGAATCACAAAATCTAATAAACCCTCACTTCATGAGTAACTATGGTAACCAAAGGATTATCAAGGTTAAGCCAGTAAGGAATCTGTCCATTTGTTATAATGTAGATATGCTGAACCCACGGAGCATGCTTTTCCAGAGAGCGCAAGGAATACCTCAATTCCTATAATAATAATGAAAAGAGCATCAGAATCTAATAAAATTTCTGAAAATAAAACTACTACTAGAGTCAAAAAGTTCCTGGAATGGTTCTCTACATTCATGCAAGTGTCCTGGAAAATATCAGTTTCGGGGGTTGGCAGCACTAATAAGGAAAGCATGCAACCATTTGAAATTCATTTCCTGTACTGTTGGTGTTAGCTACAGATCATTTCTGATAAAGCAAATTTTTCATTCATGCATGAAAGGACATTGCTTTGTGGATTCCAATGAGGAGATCCAAAATCAGAAGCAACTAAAGGATCTCTAAAAAAATGGATTCCCAAAGTGTTTTGATCAGTTATACGAATGCTGAAACAAGTTTGTGGATGCAGGAGGGAAGTATTTTGCCAATAAGACTAAAATATAATTCTATTTTTTAATAATTTGTAATTGATCTATTCTGGGAACTTTTTGATCCTATTGTGTAGATATTTGAAAGAATTTATTAAATAAATAAATTTCTGCTAACTTACTTCATTGTCTGTAAAGCGACTAGCAGAAATATCTTCATGATCCTATGTAAAAATATAATTTAAAAAAAAGGCTAAAAATACATTGAATTAAATTACTTATTTCATTTTATAATAGATAAAAAATTACAATACACCAAAAATAAAAGCTAAAAACAAACAGATTAAAATGAAAACAATAAACAGCATGATTTTTAAAGAACAAATTTCAGTTTATTTAAAACAAAAAAAAAAATGATGAAATTGCTAATAAAATATTAATTCATATAGTATAATGTGTGGTTCTATTTTTTTAATACAGCTAAAAATATATGATAAATATATTATAAATATAAATAACAAAAAAATATACAAAATCAATTATTTTTTTGGATCAACAGTTAAAATGTAGAAAAAGAATTTACAATTTCTTTCACAGTATAGCATTTTCATTGCGTTTTGATTTCACTTAATTATTTAGTTCAAATTTATTTTCTTTCTAATAGTATAAATATTGTTAGAAGTATCAACATAAACTTCCTTCTGACTACTTATTTTTAATGAAATATTATGTAAATGATAACTGACATTTTGATGATTTTGCAAAAGAGCATGCCTATTTAACTCAAGAAAATAGCTTATTCATCTTCACTGGAAAAAAGGAAACCAATATGATTTCACTTGATGAAAATGTACTTACTGCTAATAATTCTATAACTAAATATGCTGAAGATACGGATGCAACTTTATTTCCAAATGTGATGTTGTTCAGTTTCAGAATGGAGTCAAGAATATCAGGATCAGTCAAGGTTAGAGTAGCCAAGCTCTTTTCCTCATATTTAAATACCTTTACAGGAAATAAAAAAATAAACAAATCAATAATGCAAGCAATTACTCAGAATGAAAATTTCTTAAACAAATTAAGATAAATTTCAATTTTTAATAAATAAAAGTAAATGCTTAAAAATTTATATTTCAAGTAATGGCACACATTTAAATGAAGAAGATTAAAAATTTTATAATTTTTCTGGATACTGAAAAAGTTCACAATAATCAACACTCTAAGAAACTTAATTTCTACACAAAATATTAATTTTCGATCTTTTTTCTCATGTGATTACTAAGAAAATTTTTAATTCATTGCAATATACATATATATGAAATTATTTATTATCTAACCTGAGAAATTGCTGATCGAACATTTGAAGGCAGCTTCTGTAATATATCGTAATTCGAATAGCCATGTGGAAGCTGTGTCAGAAAGAAAACACTGTTCAACAATACAGTATTCTGAGAACCCCAGTTATCAGTAATGTAGGCCCTACTGAGAGTGTAGTTTTGATTTTCAACAGCTATCATTTTCTTGGCTATAACTCGTTCAGCTGAAAAAATTATAATTGTGTTTCAAAACTATTTATATGTATTCATTTTTCTGTTAAAAGAAAAAAATATATAAATATATAAAAGATAATTTTGCATAGACAATGAAATTAAATGTAAATAAAATATAACAATATCAAGTTAAATTTTAATGTTCATAAATGAACTTTTAACATTTTTTAACAGCAAAATAAAATATTATACATTGAAATAAAATGTCATATTGCTATTATAAACTATTGCTACAACATGCCTTAAACATGATCTGCACATTTTTAGACTTTGATTAACTCATTGGTTAGGAATATCAAATAATTTTTTTTAATGAATTAAAATTGTACCTACTAACTGTTAAATTTTAAGTGCAGACCTCTAAGCGGTCTGCACTTAAAGTCTTGCCATTCTGGAGATGCTTCAAAAATGCACCGCACATATTTTTTTGCTTTCAGGTGGGGTTCTCAAAAGTGGTTGAGCCGTATTTTTAAGAATGCGGCTCGGCTGCTATTGGGAATCTTGCTTGAAGGCAGAAAAAGCATTTCTGGAATGGCGGAATTTTACGTGCAGACCGCTTGGAGGGTTAAGAATAAATTTTGAACTTTTCTTATTTTCCTCAATACCAATCATAAAACTGTCTAATATCTGATTAAAAGTATATACTTTGAAAATTCATTTCATTCCATATAATTTGAATCAAATTGGTAAGCTGTTGGTAAAATGTATTTATACAATTTTTCACCAGATAATAGAATGTCAAATAAATCAATAAATATTTTTTTGTCATACAAACATCATCATTACTTAATATTACTTCAAAATAAAATAAGGAAATTTGTTTTTAGCATTATAAATAAAATATTTAGAAGGAGGGACGAGACAATTTTTTTAAATATAAAACAAAAATATTCATTTTAGCAGAAGAAAAGATTTACTTCAAGAAAAATTAATGAATACATCTGAAAATATAGAAAAACATGAATTTTTTTTAAATATATCTAAAAAATAACTAAATACAATTTAAAGATGAAGGAAAAAAACAATGAAAATATTTACCAAGATGTCGAGTAGGGAAAACCAACACAGTTACATTCTCATAACTCTTTTGTTGAGAAGCAACAACAAAAGTACTTAATATATGTTGAAACACTGGATCAGTCTCTTCTAAATCACTTAATGTCATTGAATTGGGAAGCTGAGGTCGGACAAGAACCATATGAGACTTTACACAGTTAGTGAAGGAACAACTGGATTGTACAGAGAAAGCAATAATATTATGTAACGTTTACAAGAAAAGAAACTAATAAACTGATTTGAGTAATTTCTAATTACTTTATTAGTTTAGCATTGGTATACGACAAAATATTTTTAATTATTTTAAACATAATTACTAGGAAACCTTTCAGTATATAGATATTTTTAAATATGAGAACATTTTTTTTGTAAAAAAGTTCCAGAAATTATAAACTTTGTAGAAAGCAAGTAATGAACAGAACTGATTATTTAAAATTTTAAATATAAAAATATAACTAATTTCTAAACAACTTAAGCTAACTGTTTGAAATCATTTACATTGGGAGATGTTATATTATTAGCTATAACAGAAGAATTGTTTCATATTTGAGAGAAACTTCAAAATCTATATAAATTTTTCTAGCATATTCAAAATCTTCACTTTTTATAAGTATATAGTAATTTTATAAATTTTCTCTTTTTCCAAAATTTTTAAGACTTTTTATTAATTATTTTTAGAAAGTGTCTAAATTTTATAAAATAATCAATCTTGTACTGCAAACAAATTCAGATATATCAGTGATTTATGTATAATAATACATGTGCAAGGATAATGGAAAATATTATAATAAATGTAAAATCACATTTTTTCATCATTCCTATTCAAATAAAATCAGAATTAGAAGAGCACTGGATTATAATAATAGTCAGAATAAATGTAATTAGTACTAAAAAAAAACTAAATAAATATTGACATGTTCCTATACAAACATAGAACATCATTGAGTAATATGCATGAAAAAGTAATATTTCAAATTATTCAAAATCCTTAGTTGAGAAATTATTTTTAACTAAAGAGAAGAAAGAAATACATCTCACTTCATATGTGAATTAAGAAATCCATATTCTTCTTTGGCTTTGGCTAGTTCTTTAAGAAATAAAGGATCTGAACCATTAACCCATGTATAGACTACATCGATTGGGACATATTGACATAACCTAAGAAATTAAACATGTATCAAAATTCATTTGCTTTATTCAATAATAAAGCAAGATTATAAATGTTGTACTAGAACCAATTTTTTAAAAGAAACATTTATGTATAAAAAATAATACATAAGAACAATCTTATTCATTTTGAAACAAACTTAAGATATATCTGGTTGATATGATTAAAGGTCAATTTATTAGAGCAAATATTGTAAAAATAAGACTTAAATGGTTAAAAAAGAAGGGGGGGGGGAGGGGGTTATTAAATAAGAATTAAAATTTTGTAGATAAGGATATAAAGGGGGAAAAATTATCACCATAACTTATTGCACTTGAACAGTAAAAGAAAGTTAAGAAGAATTGGAAGTAAAAGTTAAAAAGTCTGGAATTAAAACATACACCATGGCAGCCTGAACAATATATACCGTAAAATCCAGCATATAACATGCACTTAGGACACAAAAAATGAGATCAAAATATAAGGGCGTGGGTTATATGCCGGGTATAAAAATAATAGCTTTAAAAATAACAAAAGAGATGATAGTAAAAAAATTTTTACCTCTACACAGAGTGAAATACTGTTTATTTAAAAGAAATGACATACCTTATGAACTAAATGATTTCTAGTTTTAAAAATATACTATTACTCTTCAAAAGTCTGGAATAATATCTTGAATAAATGACTTCAAAACATATATAAGAGCATTGTATATTATCATATCAGATTTCTTTGTAAAAAACAGGGTGCACGCTATACGCCGGATTTTACAGTACTTTAAATTAATAATTTAAATAGATACTTCAAAAAACATTTTACACAATGCTAAAATAACATTGCTTACTTATATTTGTTTGATTTCTTAATTATAATTAACAGGAATAATTGTAAATAGTTAAATATCACACAAACATACCATACAAAGAATGGTTTACATATTTTTTTGAGACAGAGTATCAATGATACAGGGCCCTCAAGCTGCAAGGACTATGGTTTTTAATATGTAATTGTATGTATTTATATGCATACTTATTTTTTTTTGACACTTTCTAATAAATTTTAATAATGTGATTATTTTTATTTATTTTCCAAAAAAACAGGTCCCAAGACTAACTACACCAGTGCTTGCAGGTTGAATCATAATAATTACAGATATATCTTGTGTCCCACAATTGCTTATCTTAAATATTTTTTCTTTCTTATATTCATGAAAACAGATTCAATATTTTGTACTACAATGAAATGTAAAAGTATCATAAGAAAATATACAAGTTACAGAACAATAACAGAAGAAAACATAAAATTCTGATACTTTTCTCTTTTGCCAGTGCAAGTAATAATATCCCTAAAAATCATACAACCAATGCCAAATGAAGTATTTCAGCTGGTAATCTTTTACAACCACATTTTTAAACCAATTCATGGTCTTTTTGTATCAGTAACGTCTTTTTCATAATACACCAAGAATGAATGAAAAGCCAATATGAGAACTAATATTTATAATTTTTTTTCATGTGTATATTGTGTGTTATCGCTGATAATGTCAACTTGGTGAAATTTGCCCAAGCAAAATAGAAAAGTGGTAAAGAATTAACTCTTTAAGCAATATTATGCCCATCAGATTTTGAAAGAATTCAAGTCTAACAAAAGATATGTAAAATTAAAGTAATATCAAGAAGTCATAAAAAAAGTTTTACATTTATTGTGACCATATCATATTTGGGTATTTTTTATAAAGCCATATTTTTCAGACATGTTTAATTTATTGTAGAATTATCTTATAATTTGTATATGTTTATATATTTTCAATTAAAACCTGTCTTATAAATTTATATTCTGTAAAAATCTTGATACTTACATTTTTTCGCAACCATTGCCAACTCTATTAATAACTCGTAAAGTTGGGAATCCCAATTTCCTATATGTCTTACACGCTGAATTGGCAAACATGTGTATTGTTTCATGTCATCAATAGATAGTAATGATATATAAGTGCCAAAATAGCATTTCATAAAATGAGTATATAGAAAAAGTATACAATACACACTTTATACATACACAAAAAATAACTTCAATTTAACATGATGAAATAATTATGCTTAAAAAAACATGTATATAGGTAAATAGCTTAATTTTATAAAACTCAAACTATTTCATATTTTCTAAAATTAAAATGCAGAACATATACTAACATATTTCTGTAGCTTTTACCCAGGATATTATTACTATAAGGACTGAAAACAACTGAGTATTTTTCTTTGCTCCATTCTATCAGAGTCTGAAAAATAAAAATCAGCAAAATGAAGCAGCTATTTTTAGGATAAGAAATTTGGTGTTTATGTACTAACTCCAACCAACTACCAAAAATTTATTGCCAAAGATCTTAGGAACCGAGACAACATTTTTTGGTACAAACAAAAATTTGTTGAAAGTTGCAAATAGCATGAAGTTAATACACATGCACTAAAATTTAATATTTTTTTACAAAAATATTTTTAATTAGCAAAACTATGTGAGCAACATAATTGAGAATAACTTTTAAAAATAAATTAAATTCTATGAAATAAAATATGAAATATTTATCTGTTACAGTAAAGCAGTAATTAACTTGATTCTACAATTAGAGTACTTGCCCTCTTTTTCAAAATGGAAATTAAAATTTTAAACCTACATCATTGAATTTTTTCCAAATCTATAAATTTGATTTGTTTGTATATTATCAAAAATTTTTTTTTAATAATTTTAAGTACTCATGTATTTTAAACAACACAAAAAGTCTAGGCTTCATTTGTCCTCAAAATTTTGTTTTATAAAGATTATTCGATATTAATAAGTATACTTTTTTAATGATCGAGTCTGAGGATAAGTATTTCATTTCAAACTAATGACTTATTTCGTTCTTAAAATTTAATTTCCACAAATAAATATATTTTTTATCTTAGTGCGGAACAGATGAAACTCGAGAAGATTATACAACATTCAAATAAAAGCAGATAAAATAAAATTTAATAAAAAAAACTCTTTTAACATACTTCTCCAAAACGAAGTGTAGAGACGAAAACAATAATCAATCCAACAAAAAGCAACAAAAGAGTATGCTTCTTAGCTAAAACATCATATGTTTTGCGCTGAAGAAGTTTACATAGTAAAGTTACAAACATCTTTGGTTTGACGTGTTATATTTTAAATCTTTTCTCGGTCAGTAAATATTTATTTGTAATTATTCATATTGCTGTTCGGTAACTAAAGTATTTAAATTTACTTTTCAAGAACTTAGATTCAATTTAATTGCAATATTCTGACAAATACTATTTAACTTCCTTAGAAGTTAAGTAAATATTAATCTTTTTTTTCTCGTCATGATGATTGAGTAATTTTAGTATCACATGTGAAAGAGATTCAAATCGTATGTCAACAAACGCATACCGAAAAAGTTACAGTTGAAGTAATAGATATTACAACAATTTTTTTAAGAATTAATGTATTGCATTTTGAAAATGGAAAAGAAACACAAAGCTTTATTTAGAAAAAAAGACTTCTTTTTATTTCATAATTATAATTAATTAAAACTTTATAATGTAAATGAGTAAACAAAACTCTTTCAAATCTTAATTAAATGAATTTAATAAGATTTAAATTATAAATTGAATTTTGAACAAATTTAACTGAAAAAAAAAAGTAAATTTTATTTCTGTAAATTTTTTGTGTTTTCCCCCATTTTGTATTTGTGTATTTCTTACACAGACTATTTTTTCAAAAAACAGAAATGTTACTGAAGTTTCCGTTTACGTAATCAAACTTTTTACGGATACATCTGTCATTGGTTGTTATGGCGCTTTTGTAAACAAAAAGAGAGTAGAAGAAATTTTGTAGAGTTGACACAAACCTGTAAGTCACATTCTTAATTGAATTTGTTGTCAAAAAATAAAGCAAAAAATTGGATGAATATTCGCTCGTAAAAATGGACTATTTTCTGTAAATTGTTCTGTAAGTTACTGTAAATTGTTGAATTGGAAAATTATTTACTTTTCATGTATATTTGTGTTATATTGTTAAATTTTTATTGGAAATAAATTTTTATATGCTTCTTAAAACTGAAATTTCCTTTGATGTTTATTAGTCTTTTGAAGCCCTGTTCTGTATTAATGATATTCATATTTAAGATTGATTTTTAATTATAAATCTTAAGGCATGCTAAAAATGCAATGATATGCATTTTATATCAATTGAGCTAGTATGAAGTATTAGAGTTCAGAAAAATCTAATAGTCTAATTTCTCTTAAATTAAATAAGGATTTGTATTAATATTTTTTATAAAATTTCATTAGTAAAGCAGTTACCAAATATATGAATACTGATCTAAAAATAAAAATTTTGTGATAAATTTCTTGTAATGTATTAAATGATGAGTTTTAATAGCTTATATGTAGATAAAAAATATATTCATATAGAATCTGTTTGAATTAAAACTTGAACTATAACACACATCATTTTGTTCAAGGCCTTTGAAGCATAATTTTTGTAAAATATTAATAGCACGTATAACCATTGTAGTGTAATTTAAAATATATTTTTACTTATTACATCAGTATTAATATAGGCTTTGTACCTTTTTCATACCATTACTTTTCTTAATAACTTCTGTAATAAATTGATAAGTCTAGGAAAATTATCGTGAATACTTTTCTTAAAACAATTATTTTATTTTTATATATGAATGACATCATAATTCTACTTTTCAATTCCACTATTAGCTCACACTCTCTATATATTTATTTATCTTGGAGGAATTTTCAATCATTAATAAAATACATTTTAAAGCGCTCAATTGAGCTGAAATTTTATGTACATGATTATTTTGGATGACAATACAAAAATTTAATTTTCATTAATAAAAATTAATTGATTAAAACTAATTATGCAAAGAATTACAAATACAGTCACGTTGGCATTATTTTTGGTGACTTGTGTCAAAACTTGAAAAGGTTTTTTCTCACGTTTTAAAGCATTCAGTTGAACTGAAATTTTATATACACGATTGTTTTGGATGACAATACGATACTTTAATGATAATTAATAAAAATTAATTACTACTTATAATGTTGTGATTCTGTCATATGTATATAATATTTATATTAATTGTAACTATTTAATAAAAAGTAGCTAAAATAAAATTTTTCTTTGTTGATCTAAGTAGGAATTGACATAAAATTTTTTTTATATTACTTGTTATATAATATTTTTCCTGTATACTTCTATAAAAATTTTGAGGCAGTACTTTTGGAATTGTGATTTCCTGCTTACAGTAAAGGAAAATGGCCATTTTTCTTAAAAAAATATGAGCTGAAAAAATACTTTGTTTTATTCTTTGAAACTTATATTTCATTTATGGGATTGTAATAACTGCTCTTAAGTGATTTTAAAATACCACCAAGAGAGATTTGACTGTTTATTGACAGATATAACTTTTTGTCTAAAGTGTTTGAATTTCATTTTGTTTATTAAAATAGATCATCCAGAATTTATCATTAAGTAATTTTGTGAAAAATGAATTGCATTGCTAATAATATATATATGCATAAGGCATGCAAGTTGAAATTCATATTTTTAAAATAAGTTATGAAAGTGTACTCCGTGGCATAACATACACCCCCCCCCCCCCTTTGCAGGGGGGGGGGGGTTGAAAGCTTGATTGATGCTAAGTACGTATTTGATCTTGGTACCTTAAACTTGAGTTTGCAGGGGAGCCCTAACATTCTCCGTTACGCCACTGAGTGTACTTAGCAAATATGTTAAAGCCAACTTTTATATAGCCTGATACATTATAAGACTTTAATGGTACTCATGCTTTAATATAAAATTGTAAAATTTTATAAATGATTTTTTTTTTTACTTTGTAATGAGGCAATATTGAATGCAGTTAAGTTTTATATTAAAGCTAATGTAAATGTTTTAAAATAGATTGAAATTTATTTTTCTGGCTTATGGTAGCAGTTTCTTTAATTAGTATGGGTAAATCTTTTGGATTAATATTTTGTTCAAGAACTATCATTCAAAAATTGAAAAGAGGAGCATATTATTCCATAACACAATTTCATGTTGTGTAAAAATACCTTTTTTTTGTATTGATTATATTGTAATAAATGCAGCATAATCAATAAAAAGCTTATAAAATAGCTTTCATTTCATAATCATAGTATATACTTATGGGATGTAGTTAGATTTAAATGAGGTTTAGTGAGAAGTTCTCAAAGGGAATTGTTTAGTTGTTTGAAGATTTTAAACACAATTTTAAAAGTGGTTGTTTTTTAAACTGCCAGAATGGTCCAAGAAGCCCAGTGGATGAGTGGTTAGTGCATCGCGCTTCCACACCACAGGTCCGAGGTTCAAACCCCGGGCTGGGCAAGGTTGGCTCAGTCTTTCATCCCTTCACTGGGACGATAAATGAGTACGAAGCTTGCTTGGGAGCTTAACACTGAGGGTTTCGCGTCAGACTGACCACCTGACCGGAACATCTGCTCATGCAGCTCAGGGCCCAAGGTCGAGTATACAGAGTTGGGCACAGTAGGCCTTGACCCTCATAGTCTGCTGCGCCCAGGGGCATAGCTACCGTCGTATCAGCCGTATCAATGATACAGGGCCCCAATATGCGTAACGTTCTGGCACTTTCAAATAAATGTCTTTCATTTCTTTTAAAATGGGCCCCCAACGAATTTTGATACAGGTCCCACCATGGAATAGCTACTCCAGTGGCTGCGCCACTGAGTTAAGTTAGAATGGTCCAAATTCTGGGAGCTTTTTCATTTGTTGATCAAAGATATTTTTTAAAACATAACCAATTTTTTGTGGAAGCTTTTTTTAAGTATGTCATTGAGAAAAAAGAGATCTGTATAAGATATTTGATCTTGTTTTAAAGACTACACACACAGCAAATCTTTTATAGGTTGTTAAAGCTGTTCTAACATCAATTTCATTAAAAAAATTTTACTCTTGTTTTCTCTGTTTTTTCTATTAAAATGTATTATGTTTTAAAAAGTTTTTAGTTTAAAATAGAAGAAAAAATTCAGTTTGTTATAACAAAATAGCTAGCTCACCTGTATTTCAGAACTTGTTGTCCAAGAAATCATGGATTTTGTAGGAACAGGGAAACAAAGATGCTTTAGTTTAGTGCAGGATGAATATCTTTTAAAGAATAAAAGGAATTGATAATTGTTCAAGAAATTATCTTTTCCTATAATGATTTTAAATTTTGGAATTTGAATTAATACATTGTTAAAGTTAACGAATTTTTGTGTGTATTAAACAAGTGTAAGTACGAGCCGGCTGGGTGGCGTGGTTGGTTTGTCGCTAGCCTTCTGCACTCAAGGTTGCGGATTCGACCCCGGCCCAAGTCGGTAGATTTTCATGATGCAGGAAATCGACAGCGGCCATGTCGTATGATTATACGGCATGTAAAAGATCCCGAAAGTGTCTGTTTGACCTGGGTGCTCTCGGTAAAATTAAATCACAGTACAGGATCGCATCGTTAGAGCTCAAGTCCCTCCCTCTAGGAAAGAAACTGAGCGTCAAAATTACCTGTGGTGATTGATATCCACCTAATGGTGCCGCACGAAAAAGAGATACCAGCTTCCGAGAATGTACTGCGGTAGCCGAGTGGTCAAGGTATCGGATCGTGGCTGGCCTTGTCACGCGAGTTCGAGCCCAGTACCACTAAAGACCCGCCGTGTAGGGGAGCGATGCACGTTAAATCTGTCGAGAGTTCAAGCGCCCTCGCGTTGATGTGGTGTGGTAGTTAGGAGAGGCGGGGTCCAGTTCAAGTGTCGTCCACGTCACTTGACCATGGTTTAAAATTACGTGGTCCGTCGCCAAAAAGCCATCGTGTAGCTGAACAATGCGACGTTAATATTCACTCACTCACCCGAGAAAGTACTAGGTCTGCAATGGTAAAACACCAATTCGCAGCCCATTAGAAATTTAAATAAGTGATAATAATGATAATTTAAATAAGTGAGATAATGATGATAATTAATAAGTGATTTCTCTCGTGAGAACACAGTGTATTAATTAAAATTTGCAATAAAAACAATATACAAAATGTAAAACTAAATCACACTTTCAAGTTCTTATTAGTTGAAGAACTTTTGTATTATAAGAATTCTTAATCTGCGTTACAATACAAGGTGCTACTCAAAAATATTTATACTAATGTTAAAAAGTCCTATATATTATATATGGTTATACATTATCTTTTTACTCTAAAATGGATGCTTGTATGGCACTTAATGATCTTTTGACTTTTTCATGGACTCCAAGAAATAATATCAGCATTATTACGAAACTCTTTCTGTAGAGAATTTGTTGATAATATGATAAAAGATCCTTACCAGGGATGACGAACCATTGGCACGCAGCACAATATTTTTGGCACGCCACTGATGAAAATGGTTTGCATTTTAGTTCAAAATAACAAAGTTCACAATGATGTATAACAAACAAATGCGAGTGATTGGTCATGATGCGGCGGGGAGTGCACTCGTTTGTTAGTGTGTTGCCTTAATTACGGCGTTGAGTACAATTGCTAATGATGCAAAGTTTGTCTACGCATAGTATAGTAAATTTCCTTGACACAAATGTATTTTAAAGTTTATTTGTGTTATATTTACGATTTTAACCGTTAATTAACAGGGTTAGTTCAGCAAAAGAACAAAAAGTGCAAGATAATAAGTGTAGCAGAGAATGTGAAACTTAAGAGGACCAAGAAATATGGCATGATTATTAAAGGCGACAAAGCTATGTGTGTTTTATATTCTGAGATAGCAGTATGTAGAGCATCGTCTGTAAAATGGATTCCAGACAGATTGAACTGTTTGAAGAAGCTAGGTCTCATGCTATTGTAACCATATTTCATCATTTACAGAGGTGAATAATATTAAAGACGTTTAGAAACCATTTGGCAGATGACTCAAATTCAGCATGCATTCTGTTAAAAGTAACATCTTACAGTCCTAATAAAAGTTGTTATCTAATCTGCAACGACAAAAATCACACTAATGTTACTTTAATTTGTGTTACACGTATAACTAAAACATTTACTACAATACAGTACAAAATGTATTTTTTCGTTGTAAATAAAGAATTTTGAGTTGTTAGTATTTATTTTTATTATTTTCCCAATATTCACAAGTCAAAATTATTTGACGGCACGTCTATACCTCTTTAAAATTTTCTTCAGAAAAAATGGCACGTTAATCCATAAAGGTTCGTCACTCCTGTGTGTGTTATCTATACTATACATCACAAATAATGATGCGGTGAATTGATTCTGGTAAAAAAGTTAAAAACTATTGCACCATAAAGTGCCAAATCTATTTGGTCTTGCTCTCTTCGTTCAGTAAGTAACCAAAAGTAGTAACACTGTTTAATTGAAATTTAATTTTTTGATTGATACTTAATGTGTACAATTTTAATGAGTAATTTTTTTAAAAAAAATATGGGAAAATTAAGAATATTTTTGATTAAAATAACTCTTATCTATTTTCTAATATTCTTGAATAATAGAAGGTAGTGTCGTATGCAAGGGTGAGGTTTGGGGATTTAATCACCCCCTCCCCTCATGCACAAAGAGATTTTTAGTATCAAGATTATCCTACGGTGTTTTGTTTTTGTGTGTGTTTTTTTTAAATATCCCTTCCCCGTAATGGTTTTTTGTGCATTCCACATATTGAAAGTCAATTTTTTTTTCTTTTTGTGCTTTTTTTTTTTTGATTCTGTGAATATATTTTGATTTTATAATTTTAGTTTATTTATGAGAATATAACAGTTTATTTTATTTGGATTATTGTCTTGTGAAAAAAAGAATTTTAATAAATATATGTTTAATTTTTAAATTTTATTGACAAATATTAGTGCAACATCAAATATGTGTTTGTGTGTGTTTTTATTTAATATTTTCTCAAGTTTAGTGATTCTTGTGTGTGTGCTATCAGTGGCGTAGCGTGGACTTTCACCGCCTGGGGCTGACCGGAAATTTGTCGCCTCTCTATTTTAATTATTAGTCAAGAAAATTAATAAAAGTAAAAAAAAAAAAATCAGCTTAATTTTTTTTTATTGATTGAAAGCGCATTTTTCGTGTTTTTTATGGAAAAATCTTTTTTACAATTGTCAATATCAATATGCATGTCATGTTCAATTGCCAGAATGGCTAAATTTAAAAAGATGTGAAAATAATTCATTTCATTATGACAATGTTTGGTAAGCCATCCAAGTTTGGACTCAATAATATTTTTTAATAAGTTCAGAAGGCCGGACCTAATGAGTTCTTTTTTACAGCCTGCGTCTGTTGCAGCTACAAAAGCTTGTAGACGTATGCTCCCAAGTAGGAATTCTTCTTTATTAATGTCTTGAGGAGCTTGATTTAAGTTAAGTTCGTCCATGCTCAATATCACTTCAGGCCTTAAAAAAGCATATTTTAGTGCTAAATTCTGCAACTGTTGGAATCTTGTTCGAATTTTAGCTGTTACTCTGTGTATTGAAGGAAATATTGTTCACCTCAAGTCATCTTCGTACGATAGCTGAACATCTTTACTTCCGTCGCCAAATATATGCTTCCTCCTGATTCGTCTTGGGGGTTCAAAAGAAATTTCAAGCTCTACACATAAACTTTTAGCATATATTAAAGCGTTATCCACTAATTCCTCTCGATTTGTTTCTAACTGGTCTGTAAAGCACGTATTTTTTGAGCACATTGTTGTATATTTAGTCCCTCTGTTTACAAATAATTTTAAGCACCATTGACTTCACACAGTACCGGTTGTCAGAAGCCAAAGTAGCATAAAAAAGAATGCGATTGCATAGCATCTAATAAATTTCCTGCATCTGTGCGTGTGCTTTTACTCGTTTCCGTCATTTTCGTCACGCGGATGCGATTTAACGTTTGAAATATTTTTTTGAATTTAAATATCGCGGTGCTTGCCGCCGCCCCTTTCCGTATGCCGCACGGGACCATGGCCCCCTCTACAACCCCTACGCTATGGCACTGTGTGGTATTAAAATTACCTATGTATAAAACTTTTTATTTCGTAAAATATAGAAGTTTTTGATAAAGCTCAATTTTCTATTTAAGAAGTAATTTTTATATTTTATTTAAAATAAGAAAAATACATACACACACAAAACGAAAACATTTTTATCATATTTTTTTTTTATATATAAAATATTTTATTTAGCGGAAACTCAGAATCTGTTGTTGAAGAGTTTGAATTTTTGAAGACTAATTTTGAAAAGAAAATTGCCTCTTTTGTCAAATGGCAAAGTGAGAAGAAATTAAAAATATGAAGTTTTGTGTGTTTTGGAAAGACATTTTTTTTCTTGTATAGTATTCTAATTTTATGTTGAACAAATTGTTTTCTTCAGAGCTTAAGAATTAAATACTTGAAAATGAATTGAATTTTAAGTGCTGCTTCCTTAATTTGATGTTTCGTAATTTTAGTATAGTGCTTTCTTTTCTTTTTCTCTCTCAATAACAAGTATCAGTTGGCTTCTTTAGAACTACGATTCTCAACCTTTGTGAGATTACAATTGTTTCCATGTCCTATAAAAGGCGAGAATTTTCGGTTCGATATATGAACAGGGGCGTAGCTACCGCTGTATCAATGATACGGGGCCCCCAAGCTACAGGGGTCTCAACAAGTGTAATTACAGTCCCACTAACAGAGCTCTCATATCTAAAAAAGTGCCCTGAAGGAATTTTGATACAGGGCCCCCTGAGAGCTAGCTGCGCCAGTGTATATGAATCAATTTCTTTTTCTGATTCTCTGTGTTACCAGAACTCAGTCCTGGTCTGGCATTTGAGAAACATTGCCTTAGAACAGGGGTGGCAAATCCCAGGGCCACTTACGGCCCACCTTGAATAACTTTGCGGCCCGTGAGATTCACTACAGCTTTACAAAATACGATTATTGTGTGCAGTATCTTTGTATTTAGAGTATTGTTTTGTAATAAATATATATCCCATAACTGTTCATATTTTATTACGTTGCTTCTATTTTTGTACATACTTAAAAGTGTGCAGTATTGCATTGCAGCGACTTCCCGTAGCATTGCGCTTCATTCCTGCAACTTTAATCGTGCTGCTTATTGTGCTAGAGCTAGGCATATTTGATCGTTGTATTATTATTATTAAATTTATGTTTGTATGCATAAAAAAAATGAAAACAATAATAATAATAATTCATTCCGTTTTAAATTTTCACTTTTTTTGTACTATGTCCAAATGTAATATAAAGATATATTTTTATATGCGGCTCGCGGGATTATGTTTTTCGGAAGTGGCACGCAAGGTCATTTGGGTTGTGACCCTCCCTGCCTTAGAACTACGACTTTCATCTAAGATGCTGCAGCGTGCTTATGTGTTGTGAAAGGATGCAGGTATCCCGTGAAAATCAGTTTCAACCATTATGTTCATTAAAATCGAAAACTTTTAAATTCTATAATTATATCATTGTAAGGATAATAACAGTGATAAATATACAGTTGAACCAGTTTTTGTGCGGTAGATAGAAACCGCATAAAAATAAACGCACAAAAAAAATTCAACAATTTCATAAATTCTTACATATAACAAACTAATTCGTGGAAATACTACAAAAAACTTTTTTTATGCGGTAGATAGGAATCGCATAAGAGAAGTCGCATTTATAAAATGTGCCAATTATTTGCGAAATTTATGTAAGAGTACTTCCATAACAAAATAAATAATTAAATATTACACATGGAAACATTTTAAAAATTTTTAGTTTCTTATTATATATACGGATAAGTCATTAAAATGCACATACATAATACATCGCTACTCATCGTAATCCAAAGTCCTGTTATGAATAAGTTCAAAATCGCTTTCGTCACTTAAAGGTGCAATTTCAATTGGTTTATTTTTTGGCAACATAAAGTAAGAGATAAGTTTTTGTGACGAAGGACGGGTAGGCAGTTGCTTGTAAATGTCACGATAACCAGCTATATACATGATTGAAGCCCTTTTTGGAATTTTATACTTTCTTAACTGGTATCTATTTTACGAAAATGCTTTTCCAATTTGTTGGATAGCTGGATTCCTGCTTATTTTTATCCGCTCTCAAAGAATCCGGTTCTTCTTGTGTCCGTCTTCATAATCTATGAAATTATTGATAATGTCACTGTCATTGAAAGTTTCGTCTTCAATCAAGCGCGGGCTGCTGGAGCGTTGAGAGAAAGCAACTGAATGCGCATTGTCGAGAGACTGTTTATAACAAATGAACAGAGCGTCTTAAAGTGTCTACATTTCAGTGGCGTAACGTGCACCCCCGCATCACGGGGGAGGGGGAAGGACTCTAGGGGCCCAAGGCCTGACTAATGCTAAATACGTATTTACCCAATTTATAAAATATTAAAGGAGAAACCTGACTTTTAGGGGGAAGGGGGTTCCTAACATTCTCCGTTACCGCACTAGTAAATAGATAGAAAACATTACAGTGGCGCCAAAGCCATTGAAATTCATACACTGCATAAAAAAATATCTCCACAAAAAAAAATCGCTCAAAAAAGAAATCGCATAAAAAAAGACCGCACAAAAACAGGTTCGACTGTAATAATAAATAACACCCCCTCCCCTCCCAAAAAAATGATTCATTCACTTATATGTTTTAAAATTGATAATTTGATTTTTGTAGTCATACCATGCAGCTGCAGTAGTCGAATGGTCACGATCACAACTTTATATCGACGGTGGTTAAGTCGTGTCTTGAATTTTTGAAAAACATCAATCTTTAATCCTCGAATTGTGACGTTAACGTACAGCTGACATCTTTTGAAACAACTAATACAGACCATTTTTTTATATAGATCTTGATGCTTCATAATGATGCTGTTATGAAGCACCCGAAGACTTCACTGACAATGAGAAAACATTTAACGCGATTCGAATATTTGGGATGTGAGAAGGCGGTCTGACAGGATAAAGTTGTTGGAAGGCAACAGACAACCAGTTCGGCGGAATTTATGCTTAATTTTTTTCATTAAATTGAGGAAATCGATTTTTAATCTTTACTGGCCGTTATTGTTTGAAACTAAAAGGAATAGGTTCCTGAAGAACGAACTTGGTTAACAAACCAACCTGGGGTTTTGTTTCCCTCTTAACTACTTTCTGAGCTCCATGTAATCTGTCCAAAAAAGACATAACCTGTCCAAAACTCATAGGTAAATCTTTTTTTTTCTAAAAATGGGTCTTAAATCTCACAGAGAAACAATTTGATTGTTAAGGCGCCAATGTAAAACTTTAAAAATTGACCCCTTCTAGAGTTTGAAAAAGGATTTTTTACTGTGATTTAATTTGTATTTAAATAAAATTTATGAGTTTCAATTTGAAATAAGCTGTCACAATAAAAAATGTTGCATTTTCTGTTCTACCACTCTTGAAAATTTCGAATAATATCAACTACAAAATTTTTGTGTTTCCACTGGGAAATCAGAATTTACTGGATATAAAAATTTTGGCCATATGATTACGTGTTTATACAATTTCCATATAAGGCACATGTAGAAAGGAGGTGCCAATTTATGCAGTTTTTACTACTTGACCGAGGCTCAACATTATGAATTCTGTCTCCAGTAGCCCTTGCGTTGTTGTAGAATACTACACTCATAAATAAAATAAAATCTGCAAAATTAGTTCTACTAACTCATTAAAAAAAGGCATAAAATAATCAATTTTGATGTATTAAAATTAAATTAATTTCAACACATATCTTGTATTTTTTTTACCGTCAACCATGCGGTAAAAATGAGTTGTATTAAGAAAAAAAAAATTTAGTCAGTATTTAGTAGGACATGGCGTAAATAAAAGGTAGGAAAACATTACTGAGTAAATTTAGTCTTTTTGGATGTGATAAATAATTTTTTTTTTCAAAATAAATAAAAAATAGCTCGGCTAAACATTTGTTTTTTAAACGAAAAAGGTATTAAATTATCTTTTTTTCCTTCTTCAGACATTATTAATGCAAATTTCCCCACTGCGCAGAAGATAAGCAGTACATTATTTTGTTGCCTTGTCCGAAGACACATGGTAGTGTCAGTTGTTAACAAAAGGATGGTAGTATAATTGAATGGTCCTGGAGAGCAGTTCCTGAAATCCCTGAAGATCAGTTCTAAAAATTACCCGTTTTCTAGAGGTTAAAATTATACTAGTAATCAGGGTTCTTTTTAAATCGGGCTATTTTCTTTAGTTCCTTCTTTGTTGCAGCTGTGAACTTTTTATTTTAATTATTTGGATTCCATTTCTTTTAAAAGAAACTAGTCGCAAGGTTAGGCGTCAGAAAAATAAAAGATTGGAACATTGTGGTCGAAAGCAAAGTAAGAGTAACTGATCGCTCGGCTAGCTCGTACTGCTTCAACGCGTTATCATTGCCTATTAGGCAACATCATGCTACAAGGGGTTTTAAGAAGTAAGGTAACAATCCTATTCATACATATAGTAAACATTTATTATATATATACATGTCACCGCTAAAGTGTATGATTCAGTTATTTCATGGAACAACTAGGTATTTCATGAAATAACAACGTCAGTTAAAGTATATAATAGATGAAAAATTTCATACTTTACCTAGTTATTCTATGAAATACTCGTTACTAGTTATTCTGTGAAATAACTAAGAATGGATCGTTAAAGTGAAAAATAAACGATTTCAAAGATATTTTATAAATTAATTGATAATAAATAGCTAAAATCTCTCGAAAAAAAAAACATTTTATCTCTTTTGCTGATGAATAATTGATAAATAATAAGGGAAAGCAGATAATATAATTTATTATTGCTAATATTAGTTAAACAGAAAGGAGAAAAAGAATATGTTGCAAAAATAGATTATATTTAAATATTAGCAAAAACACATGCTGTGAAGAAAAACTGTTGCTTCATAAAAAACATTGTGTAAACTTCTTGAAATAAAATTGTAAAAGAATATTAATTTAAATTTTATGAAATATCTTTGTTTTACTTTTCATTATTTATCAGATCAAGGATTGTTGTGATGACACTTCGGATTGGACAGCTTATTATTTTTGAAACAAGCCCACTTTTTACCATTACACATTTTCTTTATACGAGCATTTTTTAAATCCTTGTCCAGTACCGCAACTTTGAGCTGTTGCCACAAATCGAAGCGTTGTGTCAGTATTTGGAACTTCTTCAATGGAAATTAATTTTCGCTGACATATTCTGAACTGATATCTAGAGTACAATTGTTTTATTCGTCCATCTCTAGTTCCTAATCGGAAAAATTCTTTCTAAAGCAACTAGAACCGGTTCTCAAAGAAATTTCAAAAGTGGTATTTCATACTTTAATGATCAAATAATCGTTATTCTATAGAATACCTAGTTAAATCGCAGAATTCAATAATTTTATATACTTTAATTGACTTGTCTAGTTATTTCATGAAATACCTAGTTATTCTATAAAATAACGGATTTCACTTCAACGGTAACATATACATAATGTAGGAAGGCAAAGGTACATCTTGCTTCTCTACATAGTCCCCATACTTATCGAGGCATTTGCTACATCGCTACACTAAGCCATCAAAATCAGCATCATGGAAATCAGTGTCAAGGTTGTTTAACCACGTCAAGACGACTTTCTCGACCTCAACATCGGTTCTAAAATACTGACCTCCCAAGTGTTTCTCTAAAGGTCCGAAGAGATGGAAATCGTATGGTATGAGGTCAGGACTGCCAAAAGGATGGTCCAATATCACTTACCGAAAACACTGTAAGTTATCGCGCATAGCTGTAGCCGTATGTGCTCGGGTATTGTGCAACAACACGGCGCCCGTTGTGAGCTGTCCCGGTCGTTTATGGCGAATTGCTTTCGAAATCAACCCAGCGTGGCACAATAAATGACAGCATTTATGGTTTTTCCATGAGTGAAGAAACCAACCAGCAGCACTCCTTAGTTGTCCCAAAAAAACTGTAACTGTAACTTTCTTTGCAGATGGTGGTACATTGAATTTATGATGACAGGCAGAGGGGATGAGAGATGCTTCTACTACATTTTGAAGCCTGCTTCGACGTAATTCACTCATGCTTAACCACCCATAAGAATACGGTGTAGGAATGCAACACCCTCCCGCTGAAAACGCTCGAAAGACACCCCATTCTCGTCACATTCTGCTCATCTATGAGTTGTCTCTGCACCCTAGGAGCACATGTCTTCCGATAGCCCAATTGTTCATACACAATATTGTGTGCACTGCTAATGGAAATACTGCGTACTCGTGCTATTTTATTCAAATTATCGCGACGATTACTTTGAATCAAAGCTTCGACCCCGCAAAAATTGTCATCTGCGGAGGACGTGCTTGGTTGCCTTGCTTGCTCTTTCTTTATCTCATACATCTGTTCTGCCTTTATTAAATTTCGTGAACCAAAACCTCTCCCTTTTTCGTGACAACACTTGAACTGTAGACTTCTACTGGTTGCCGATGAATTTCAGCTGGAGAATTTTTCTTCAAACGCAAAAACCGCATCACACTTATTTCAATCGCGGACCATGTTTCCGTCAACGCGGCCATCTTCTATCTGAGATTGTCATGTTACTGGAGAACCATCTTCATCTACCGGGACCGTTTGAATGCTGTGATCGGTATCTTTAGAGGGATTTATATTCACACGGGTAATTTGGACATCCGTCAGAGCTCTTGTTAACTTACTTTTTAAACGCCCACATACTTCTTACATATGCAGGGTTGAAAGTGGACATACACAGTCTGTCCCCAAGTCGGTATTTTTTTATTCGCGGTAGCGTTGGATATGATTTCTTTAAAAATAGTTTATAAAAAAGGGGTTTTCAAACAGAACTGAACATTTGTTGTCCGGGCCAAGAATTACTTTGACGATTGCGCGCTGCAGGTGATCTGCAAAACTAGAATGGGTTGGGTTTTTCGGGAAGGTCGGTGGTATTTTCATCACAAAAAGTATAAATCCGCCCCTGATCATCTGTGATACTTTCCGCCATTTCATGGCTCATTTCCGATGTTGGTTAACTCGCACTTCCCCTTTTAAGATAACTTTATGGTAATTCCTCACATCGAAGGTTTTTTGGAAGAGGATATCATATTTGCCAACTTATTCATATCGTAATGAAGGGTCTCGTTTCTAACTTGAGAAAATTTGTTCATATTTGTGTATGGTGGAGATCAAACCTGAGTTATCAACCAGTCTTTATTTTTAGGCTGAAGCACTGTGATTTTACTTCTAAGATTGTGAATGTGAATATTTCTCTCACCATTGCAAATCGAACCTAATAACCATGCATACAACTTTTTTCAGCTCGATTATGTATTGGTGGCATCCTGGAACCGGTTATGTTATTCTTTGAAGTATATCATTTTGGAATTTTTTAATATGACAGTGCCAGGTCTCATGCAATTTCTCTTGTTTCTAGATTCTTTGCTGGTCAAGTTTCTCCTTCATTCGCTAAATTTCCAGAACTATCAAAAAGTGGACATGGATTGGTATAATAAATAGTCAGATTCAGCCATTATAAAGTATAAATTATCAGGATAAATAATTAAAGGTTGTCTGAGAAGTGAGTGAGTGTTTATTATCATCGCACTCTTTAGCAACGCGAGAAATATTGGCGACGGACCTCGTGTATTGAACCTCGGTCAAAAGACGATGATGACATCTTAGCGAGCATCACACTGTTTTAACTTCGACACCACTCCAACGAGTATTGCCTGAAAAGATCTGCCACGAGATACATTTAGGATTATATTTGTTATCTAGTACCTTGTAGAAGTATGATTCGTCTCGGAGAATTCACCAATTACTGATTGTAACATATACACATTCAGTATGTAACTGCTTTTAATTAATGCGCAGATTCACTTTCAGACTACTTGAACCATTCCCCATTCTCTCTTGTCTTACACATCACTCAGGCCCTGCGCGCGTTGAGGATACAACTGTACACATACTGCTGTTCAAGCAGCGCCATCTATTTCCTAAATGTATGCAAAAAAGTTGCATTAATATCTTAAGATTCTTTTTAAATGTAATGTTTTTTCAAAAAATTACTTTTCAGTTATTTAAATTATATCTTCTGCAAATAATGCTTTTTCTATTTTTTTTTCAATTCCTACCATTAGTTCACTCTCTCCCTATACATATTTATTTATTTTTATATATATCTTGTACAAATTTTCAATCGTTAAGAAAATACTTTTTATTCATCCACGGAGGTTCAAATACATTTTTTAAGCTTGTACTGGATGATACTTGATGTTAACACAGTTTTTTTCCAAATATTAATTAATTATTTTTAATTTTAAATTTATTCTGCGTTATTTCTGACGAAGTTAAAACTAGCACCAACGGATGGTGCTAGGAAGTTTCTCTAACGAATTTTTTCTTGGCTTCAAATTTATTTTTTTAAGCTTATAGTGGATGATACTTGATGTTGATACTATTTTTTCAATTATTAATTCATTAATTAAATTTAATTAACTGAAATAAAAATTTTCTTGACCAAAGTACGAATTCTCTTTAAATTTTTTTTAAATATTATTTTTGTTCGTGTCAATAGATAAATCATAAAAAAAAATCATTGATTACTTTACATCCTCTTTTATCATCGTAACGTAAGTGTGTCAAAGAAATTTATTTTATGGTGTGGTATATATATGAAATAAAAAAAAAATTTATATTATTAAAAAATTCAAAATTGAACTAAATTACCCAATTCATTTTTCAACAAGCCGTTTCATATCTTTTTGAGTTCTAGAAGTTTTCTAAAGTTTGTTTTTGGACTATTCTCATCAAAAGTAGGAATATTTAAAATGTAATCTTTTAAGTAGGTAGATTTATGCGAGCATTTTAGTCACAGTTGTACTTGTGAATATGTGAGCCAAGTTATAAGGAAGAATCAGTAATGCCACTATTCTTGTTGCGAATAAACAAAGATATATCACGATTTCTCTGTAGAATCTATTTCAGTTAAACGTGACGTGACACGTATTCTTGAAGCTGGCCTTAATAATTTGCTTTTTTCAGTCATACTGGAAATGCGCAATTGAAGAAAGGTCGGAGTTCTTTAAATGAATAAAACTTGTAAAATATGATATATTAATACCAGTTTTATTACTAAGATGCTGGTAGGGAAAGTTGTGGTTTGAAATTGTTAAATTCTTTTGTTTGAAAGAAGAATTGAAACAACAGCAACAAAATATGAGAAAACTGGAGAAACCCCTAATAAAGATGTCCAAAAAAAGTTAAAAGTGTAGTTGAAGTACTACACTTGATAAAAGAATCTAAAACTTTGAGGAAAAAGACAAAATTTGCTTATAGTATACATTATAACACTACTTTAATAACTCCTCTCCTCTTCACTGTTTAAGATCAAAGCTTTAATGCCAAGGTTTTCGAGTGAGTGAGTGTTTATTAACGTCTCAACACACATAATACAGCAACACGAGAGCTATTGGCGACGGACCTTATAATTTTGAATCTTGGTCAAAGTCCCTCTCCTGGCCTTAGCTGGCAGTCCCTCTCCAAACTTCCACATCACACTAACGGGAGGACGTTTGAGCCTCGGCGGGTTTTCAGTGGCGCTAGGGCTCCTATTCATGACATCCCTGCTTCAAGTCCGTGGGGTCAAGGACTCGTGACTGGCGTGTCATGAGTTCTAGCTCAGAACCGCTGAAGACCCGCCGTGTAGAGGAGCGATGTACATTAAATCTGTAGAGAGCTCAAAAGTCCTCCCGTTGATGTGGTGTGGAAATTAGGAGAGGGAGTGCCAGCTCAGATGTCGTCCTCATTACTCGACCATGGTTCAAAATTATGAGGTCCGTCGCCAAAAGCCCTTGAGTAGCTGAACAGTGCGACTAGTCCGTGACCGTGACCACTAAGCTACCACGACCACGCCAAAGTTTTCGAATGTAAATAATAGAAAAGAAGAAAAGGATACCGCGAATTTTAAATTTCTAATTTAAAATATGCATCTTTCTTCGATAAGAAAAAAATGTTGTTTTTTTTAATTAAAAAAAGTGTCCAGAAAAATATTTTTTGAATGTATTAAAAAAAAGCAAGATATTAAAATAACAAAAAATTAATAGATGTATTTCTGTTATTTAGGCCATGATTGGAATTTAAGCACAAGTTATGATGTGTATCATGTGTATTATTTAAAAGATAATATGCTATAAAAATGTCTTGTGTCAATTTAAATGCACAGTATATATCCGTAATACTTTGAAATAGTGTACGAAAATAAATATGAATAAAGAAGATTTATGTGTAATAAAATGAACAATACTGTTAAGAAAAATTTTAAAAAATATTTATATATATGATATAATATCCTTTTTAGTTTAGAGATTGAGCATAATGTAAATTATCGGAAGGATTCCAGAAATATTTTTTATCGTTGAATCGCGTGAGACTGTTGGACAAAAGAATAAAAACTAAACTGGGACACGAAGTTACATTCTAGACGAATCAAGTGAGTCATTCTTATGCACAAAGATGCTTTTCTTTTTCTAAAACTTAATCGGATTGTCCTTTGAATAAACAAAATTGATTTTCTAATCCATTGACTGGCCTTTTTTCTTAATTCCTTAAAAAGACCCTAGACTTACCTTATCCCCCAATCATCCCTATTGTTATTCCTTACGTCATTAATAAGGAACTGAAACATAAAGTAGTAGCGTGCATGAAAAAACTCATAAAAACGGAAAAAACTTAGAATGTTTCACTGCCTTCCTTTGTTCATCGTCCATAACGAACAATTATTTCCGAACGAGCAACTCCGTCCGCCATTGAACAGTTCGCCCAAAACGAACATGACCGACAAGAGCTGACAACATGCAGGAAAGGCTCTTGTGTCTCTCGTTCTGACGTTTCTGTTTTCTTTTCTTTTCACTATGAGAAGAGTGCCCATTGGTGTCTCTCAAGCGTGAAACAGAATGAAAATAATTTCTCCGAATTACAAAGCGTTTTCCTCTATGTTCCTTTCTTATTTTGTTCCTAACCAGCGTCACCCATGAGGTTGCAGTTGTCACCTGCAACCCGCGTACCTTTTTTCATCTGCACTAGACAATCCGATTCGAAACTGTTGAGTTGAGTTGGTTCTTTTGGATCGAGACGAATTGTGTTTTTCTGGATGTGCTGTTGTCAAAAGAGGAAAAACGTGTCATTTTTTTATTTTTTCGAAAATATCTGAGGTAAATGTCTTTTCTCACTTCATCCAAATCATATTTATTTCCAGTATATTATGTCATATATTGCTCATGTGTCAAAAATGTTTTGTGGATTTTCACTTGTTTTATATCGTTTGGAGTGTATCGAAGAGATAAGTTCCTGGAAGTAGGAAATCGAATTTATTTCGAAGTTCTGAAGGACAAATGGGATTTAATGATATTTACGGGGGGAAAACGGTAGATGTGAAAACGTTGGAAAATTGCCAGTCGGTACTTTTTTAATGTTTATATTAAGGCTCTTATAAGGAAGTCGTTTAAAAAGTATAATTTTTAGCTTGTTATTTATCTCTGTTATATATTTCACTTTTTTTACGTTAGTTTAATTTATTGTTCGATTATTTATTATATACTGCTATGTAATTTTTAAAAAAATGTCTTGACTTTAGATGGTCGAATTGTTGTTGTGACTAATGCCACCAGCCTGACGAAGTCAGATCAAGGCCCGCGAAATTCATCACGGCTAAGGGCTAGAATTTTTACTCCCGTCGTTAGCCTTAGCTTTGAACACCATGCAGGTGACAGTACGATTTTGCTCGGTTCCACCCCATCTCCCTTCCACTAACCACACGAGGGGATTTGCGGCTCGAGGGCTATTTAGAGTACCCCCATGCTGCAAAGACACTATATATTTACAAACATCCATGTCTTCTCCGGGATTCGAACCCAGTCTCTACGGCAACGCAGTCAGCGTCGCTAACCACTATCCCGGTTGGGCGACAGATAAAAAAAAAAGAAAGGGATTTGTTTAATGATATGTATAATCTTAACATCTTTTTTTAGAGGCTTGACTATAAATATTAATATTAAATAACTGAAAGATATAAAAGTTTAATTTTTGAAGTAATTTCCCTTGTAATGAATGTCGTTGACGGAAGGAAAAAAAGTATACCTTCATAGCAGGCCGAAATTTTTCTTTGATTTTAAATATTAGATTCGGCTTATATCACATTTTTTTCTACTTCAGAAATGAATCAAAACAACAACAGAGTAACATATTTTAAATTTTGTGATAAAAGAACGTTCTGGTAATTTGGTATTCAAGTGGTTATTCATTAGTCAAATTTATGCGTCACTGGAATCGGAAGTTTTTTTCCGTCATAGGGGGGGGGGATATTAAAAACTAATTATTGTAAATTATCTTATATGTTTCCATTTCTTTTAAATTTTGCTTTTTGCCATCTGAATTTTAATTCTCAAGTAAACTTAACTATAACGTCATAAGTATTTATAAGTGCTCTGACCTTTATTGGAATTCTTTTTAAGACCTAATGTAGAACATTTTTTCTTTGTTTAAATCCTTTCTTTTAGTATTTAAAGCAGTGCATTATTCCAAGAAAGAATATTAGAATATATGTAATCTATGTGTTTTTATTATCAAATTTTTCGTTTTGCTGTAATATTATTTTAATTTTTTTATATATATTTAGCTTAATTTTGCCGTTCTTTTTTTCATTTTATTTAATTAAATATATTACAACACATTCCTATATCTCTTTTTTTTTTCTTAAATTGGTTAATTTTCGCTTGTCTTTATATTAAATATAAAAATAAATTTGTTTCCTTAAGTTCAATTTGTGCTAACAGTTGTGTTTTTATTTATTGAATTACCGGATTTTGTATTGAATCCTTGTAGATTGAATTTAGAACCTTTTTTATATACAAATTGTGTGAACATATTCTCCTGAACCAAAAACCATACATTTTGATCTTTTGAGTTTTAAAAGCTGCAAGAAAAAATATCGACACTGAAAAAACATGTTTTTGACTTATTTTATTTGTACGAATTTACTTTTTTTTTTTTTTTTTTTTTTGTAAAAATTGTATAGTTGCGAAAAACTGATACTAATTCTCAAATAATATCACATATGCTAAGTATAAAATGTGTGTGAATGCTTAAAATTTTTTTTAAGAAAGATTAAATCGCATTCATTTTAATCATTATCTTCATCATAAAAGCGTGATTATTACTTACATGGAATACGGTAGAAGTATAGGGCATCAATTTTAATTATATTTATGGTATCCGACTACGTTCGGAACCGCGATGCTGCAAGAGCGTATAAATGGATAATATTTATGATATTTAGTGTCACTTAGATTAGAAAGTATATAAAATTGTTTTAAGAATAGTATTACAATAAAAATTATTTAAGTACAATATTTTGACAAAAAATGAACATAGAATGACCCATTTTCAAAATGTTCTCCTTTTTTTGAAAAATGCTTCTATTATAACAATATTTTGCCTGTATATAGCTCAGACCTCTGTACAGAGGCTCATCTAGAATTTTTGAAATATATAACTTAGAAGTGGGTTTATCCATGTTTTATGACAACAGACGGGATAAATTTTAAGAAAAAAACGCCGATAATTATTTCAATTGATTGCAACTTTGAAAATAATGTGAATTTTTCAAAAATTATAGTTGAGCCTCTGTACAGAGGTCTGAGCTACATACAAGCAAAATATTATTATAATAGAAGCATTTTTCACAAAAGGAGAACATTTTGAAAAAAGGTTATTCTATGTTAATTTTTTGCCAAAATAGTGCATTTAAATAATTTTTTTTGTCAAAATGTCCTTAAAACAATTTTATACATGTATTCTAATCTAAGTGACACTAAGTATCATGAAAATTATCCATTTATGCGCTTTTTTAAAATCACTGTTCCGAACGTATAGTCGGATACCTTAAAACATTTTCTCATTTGAAATTTGTTTTATAGTATCTGACGAATTTTAATTTAGATTAATTTTTAAGATCATACTGAAATGTAAATAATGCTTGAACAAATTATATATTTTAGTATCTATTGTTCAAATTATCGGGGTTTTTTTGTATGATTTTAATATATTTTTTTTTTTTTTTTTTTGGTGTGATAATTTAGGAAACACTTTTAAATAGTAAGTGTAAAGAAAGACAGTGCCAGAAGTGCTGCATTTGATGCATCAAATTTTAAGCTACCTTATTTTTGATTCCTCTATTCATTTTTTTCCCTCCCAAATTGCAGGAATCCACTCAATGAATGCAATTTAAAGCAATTAAGTTTTTCTTTATTGTCAATTCGTTGTCAACTTCTATGTATGAATTCATATAATATATTTGATGTTCATTGTTTGTATGAAGAGGTAAAAGTGGCGAGAGGCTGAAGACAACATGCATTTGTAAATCACGTGAAAAAGAAGAGCGTTGTAAATTGACAGTAATTATGTGAAATTAGGCATTGTGTTAACTGTCATGGAATTTTATTTTTTTCTTTCACTATTGTTGTCAAAAGAATGTTCGCGGAAACTGTATGGTATTTATTGGTCAATAGTTTACAAATACTCGACTCTAGTGAAAGAAAATTAAAGTGTTGTAGTCAATATCTTTTTGTATTTTCGTTTTTGAAAATACCTCCTTTAAAAGTGATTCAGCTTTTCATCATATTCAAATGAATGAGAGTTTTATATTAACTCATAGTAGGTAATTCCTCTTTTGTTGATTAGCTCAGTTCTTTACAAATCGCAATATATATACTCCTGGTAGTACGCGATGTTCTGAGCTGTTCAGAAGAAATCTCTTCTACTCTAAACGAATCACAAAAATTCGTCCTTCATTCACTTAGCAATGGAAGTATTGAGAGTGACACGGACTCTCCAAGTACAGCAGAAGTGTTCACCTCTTATATTTCCTGGAAAACTCTAAAAGTTAATTCATATTGAAAAAATGATTCTTAACTACTGTGCCTCCAAAATTTTTTTAATATTATTATTTATACTCTGAGAAAATAAACTCAGAACCAAATTATTCGGCCGTTTTATAGAAGTAAAATATCCATAAAATTGTTATTGACCGTTTGGCAACACTAGAGGAGAGAGTTTTATTCATAACTTCTCAAATTTAGATGTAAAAAAAATTTAATCGAGTTCGTAATCCATTTTTGATAACAGATACATCTGTATATGAATTAACTTGGAATGAAGAGGAAGAACTAATTTCGCGCGCTCACTGTAATAATCGAGATTTAATTTCAAAACATTCGGTAGAGTAAATTAATTCATTCTGGATTAAAATTAGAGGTGATTATCCCATAATAACCAAAAGACTTTAAAATATTGTTACAATTTTCTACATCTTATTTGTGTGAGCTCGAATTTTCAGCACATTAACTAATATATACATATATATATATATATATTTAAATAATGGGAAAAAAAATCGAAACTTTTAAATGTAAATGGCGAAATGTGAGTGGCATTATCATTTTTACGACAAAGTTTTTGATTTGTATCAAAAATCACCAGGCTCAAATTTCACATTAAATGTATTCTTGTAATTAATTACTAAATAAACATTTTGTTGCCTTTGTCGTACGTATTATTTTATTTAACATTGAAAATTATTATCATTAATTGTTTTACATAGTGTATTATAAATAAATAAGACTCTTTTTTAAACTTATTTTATTGTTAGTGTGCCGCCAAATATTGAAATAGTTAAAAGAGTACCGCAACAACAACAACAAAATAGAAAAAAAAAGGTTGAGAATCACTGTATTAGAAGACGAATTTTTTGAGGTTACACATAAAATACTTTAATAACTAAAACTGTCGAATGAAAAATAATACATAATTATTTCGGTAATATAAGCTTTATTATCTGATGCTTTTTTACTATAAAAAGAGAAATGGAAATTAATAATATGTTTGACACTGTTTTTGAAGGTTTGGTGTTTTGATATTTGATTTTACAAAAGTGATTGAAATTCTGTGTTTCATCAGATATTTGGACTCCGGTTTATTTTTCTTACATTTCATTCTTCAAATATTTGCTCGCAAATGCTTCTAAACAAGGATGACATAAATAAGGCATTATTGTGAATAGAAGGATATTTTTTTCTGTGAGAAGTTGTCTCGATCTTGTAAAAGTGCAGTAACGAGATATGGACAAACATTTCTAAGTTGATTGTCAGACTATAATTCGTTGCCTTCCATTTGAAAATGGATAGGTATGCTTACAAAAACTAAATGTGTACTGCCTCATACATAACATAAGATTGATTTATTTTCTAGAAATTTCAAAATTTCTGAAATTTTAATTTTGGATCTAAAAGCAAGTTTGCATATTTTTCGTTGCACGTAGGATCGTGTTCAATCAGTGCGTTGAAATGCGTAAAATTGTTTCCTTAAATTTGAGATTGTCAAAATTTCAGTCTCCTTTTAAATAGTGTTAGACGCTGTTATATTATAATTATTTTTACCTTAAAGACGCATAACCAATTTATTTAAAACGACTCTTAAGTTCACTAAAAACGTTAAATCTGTAAGCCAATTTTCAGCGATAAGGTCTTGCATAAAATTATGTTTAATTCCTTATGAATGATTCGATTTGATTTCAAAATCATAAAACCTTTTCAGCATTTTACCTCGACTGTATCATTTTACTTCTGAAAAATTGTTGTGAATATGTGTTAGTAGAAAAGACTCTAAGCATAACTCCAATGTGTTTGCAATCAAAAGGGGGCGAACTTCCTTTACTCTAATTCAGGGGTGTCCAACCCAAATGATCTTGCTGGCCACTTCGGAAAAACATTATAATCTCGCGGGCCGCACATAAAAATATGTATCTTTATATCAGATTTGGAAACAAAAAAACATTTATCGGAGTGAAAACTTAAAACAAAATGTATTATTATTATTGTTTTCATTATTTTTCATGTATAAAGACATAGATAATACAATAATCTTTATATAATATAATAATGCAATAATCAAATAATGTTTAAAATATTACAGTTGCCATTTTCTTGAAAATTACGGAGTTCCTTTTGAATTGATCTTTCATTACTCATTGTTGAAATTTGATTGTGCTGCCATTCTCAAACGATTAAGTATAGATTGCCTTTTATACCTTAACCTTCCGGAATAATTTTTTCTAAATTTTAAAAAACATCTCTGACTGCCTCTTGCTTTTTGGGCACTCCAAACAGAAAAGGAGAAGGAGAAATGAAAGTCGCAAACACAGAGAATCATGTATCATCCATAGTAAAAGATATGCCTAATGCAATTCGGAATTTATTAAAAAAGTAATTTATTATAGTAAAATCAAACGTAACTGTTTGATAAAATATAAATCTATTTTAATCTAAAGAACGTTCCTATTATCAAAAAGGAATTATTTTAAAATAAGAACAGTTAACAGGCAAATACATTGTAAATTTATATATATATATATATATATAAATAAGTTTCCCCTTAAATAAATTTCAAAATGAAAAAACTTTAAAAATCTGATATTTAAAATTTTTTGAAAAAGAGTCGGCGGGCCGCAACATACTTACTGGCGGGCCACATGCGGCCCGCGTGTTGGACACCCCTGCTCTAAATTAATAATAACAAATATTATTTATTCGATACAAAGTGAAATCAGACAAACGTACTGGACCCAAATACTTGCAGACCTTCTGATAATGGTAATAAGACTACAAGTCTTATTTTTTCAAGTCTAATTAGGGTACTCAGATATTCCGGAAAGTAGCTTTTACAAATATGTGTGATCTCAATCATTTCCCAATATTTCGCTATCAACATCCTCTTCGAGCTAACTTCACTTTAAATAGTAAGACTCATTTGCATACGTCTCACTCCTCCTTCACTGAAAAATTTTCTCAAAAGTCAAACCATTCCAGAAAATGTTTTTCCCCTCGAGGTTAGTTGAAAAGCACGAAGAGAACCTGCTTCTAAGTTAGAAAACTATTTATAATGTCATGAAATAATTACTGATTATTTTGATTAAATGTTTACCACCGTGTTCACATAGAGAATATATGCAGTTACTTTGTGAAAGTGCCCCCTAGGGTGACCTTCTCTTTGATTATCCGCGTGAGCTAGAGGTGTAGGATTTTCAAAAGGAACAGACATGTCTATTTTCTTAATATGTCTTTATTAAGAATTTAAACTTAAACTTTTAACAGATTAGATAATAATTATATATGGGAGAATCTACGATGAACAAACACACAATACAAGTAATACCGAAAGAAGTAATTCGGACCACTATCAATATCTAACCCGCCTAATCTCAATTCCAATTATAACGCAAGTCCTAATATTAAATAGTCAATCCTACCTTAATCCAGTCGTAACTCCGATACTAGGAAGCGGCGTCTTTATGCGAGTGCAATGGTATGCACCTTGACTTAATGGCTTTGTCTTCGGAATAACCTCTGTTGGCCGTCCTTTCACGATTGTATCACTCTCTCACATAACATTCCCCAAATTGCCATTCCACGTACTGAAACTTCTGTTATTTAAAAGCTATCTAATTTGCATTTTATCTTCACGTTTCACTTCTTGGGTTTTGGTTGGAACAGAGTTGCCATTAATCTTGGCCCCAAAAGTACCCAAAGGACATGTTAAAGAAAAGACGCGTGAGCCCGTCACAACTTCAGAGTGATTTTATGTAAAACTTATTAAAAGCAATGTTATAAGTCAAAAATTCATCACTTTTAAATTAACAGAATGTTATAAAATGTATATTGTGTGATATTATTAAAAGCTTCTTTAGTCGTCACAATCTCGGATTTTTTAAAGTTTAATTTCTCGTTGAGTCGTTAATGTCCCGTGGCAGAAGAAATCTTATTAGAACTTTGAATGGAAAGAGATAATCCTTTCTTTGATAGAAATGAACGACATGTAAAACGAGAGGAATATTGACTTCTAAAAGCAATTCTTGACTGCAAAATAGGAAGATTAACACGTTTTTTGAGGTTTGAGAAAGAAAGGAAACTAGGTGAAACAAAGCATCCCTCTTCTTTACGCATCCAGTACGAAGATATGGAACTATACCAGGCATTATTTCTTTGGCACATCTACTCAGAAAAGTTGACTTATCAACGATTATCTTCTAAAAGAATTATAAATAAATTTTCTCCCTTAACAATATTATATTACTAAAAAAGAATGCGTTTCAAGTATCTTCCTTGTTTTTTCCATATCATTCATCGGATTTTGTAAGCCTTTTAAATGTATGTATACGTCGCTGTTCACTAAAATTTTATTCTAGTATTTTTTTTTTTAACTTTAATTCACCTGTTTGTTATTTATGTATTTAGTTATTATTTTAAGGTATCTGATTACGTTCGGAACCGTGATTTTGCAAAAGCGTATAAAGGGATAATATTTATGATATTTAGTGTCACTTCGATTAGAATATGTATATAAAATTTTTTTTAAGAATAGTATTAAATTAAAAAATCATTTAAGTACAATATTTCGGCAAAAAATGAACCCATTTTCAAAATATTCTCTTTTTGTGAAAAATGCTTCTATTATAATAATATTTTGCCTGTATATAGCTCAGACTTCTGTACAGAGGCTCAAGTAGAATTTTTGAAATATATAACTCAGAAATGGATTTATCCATTTTTTACGACAACAGAGGGGAGAAATTTTAAGAAAAAAACGCCGATAATTATTTCAATGGGTTACAACTCTGAAAATAATGGGAATTTTTCAAAAATCACATTGTTGAACCTCTGTACAGATGTCTGAGCTATATACAGGCAAAATATTATTATAATAGAGGCATTTTTCACAAAAGGGGAACATTTTGAAAAAATGTTATTCTAAGTTAATTTTTTGCCAAAATATTGTATTTAAATAATTATTTTTGTCAAAATGTCCTTAAAACAATTTTATACATGTATTCTAATCTATGTGACACTAAATATCATGAAAATTATCCATTTATGCGCTTTTTTAAAATCTCGGTTCCGAACGTAGTCGGATACCTTAAATTATTATTGTTCATTATTTTTGTAATTCCATAAGTACTTTACAATCTTCCGTAGGATTAACATTTACAACAAAATGAACTTCAATTTGAAGTAGTCAGTGTTTAGCAATTTAAAATTTTAGTTCATGACTCAGTCATATTTATATACCTGAACACAAAATCACACATTCATTTTGAAAGAAACGATCACTTTAATTCATCGGGCTAGTGGAAACATATTTTACCGAAGATCACTGTGTTTCTGGAAATCTTACATTAGAGTTAAGTTACCAGCCGAGGAAGAATGCTGAGAAAAACGTTTGAGATCCATTAAATGAAATGATGTTGCGTTTTGCACTGCATACTGTTATAGATTTCCATAAATTTAGAGTTCTTAATTTGTCACTATGACGTCTATACATTTACTGTATTAAAAAAAAATGTTTTATCATATTGATGTATTCGTATGTAAATCAGTGATTGTTTTTGAATACATTGATATTTTATTAGTACCATTATCTAATCATACAAAGCTTAGTGGCCGAGTGGTAGCGAATCGCTCTTCCACACCACAGGTCCGGGGTTCTATTCTCGGGCTAGGCAAGGTTAACTCAGCCTTTCATCCTTTCAGTGGATCGACAAATGAGTCAAAAGCTTACTTGGGGACTAAACACTGGGGGTTTCGCGTCACATTGACCACCTCTGATCGGGACATCTGCTCAAACACTTCAATGCCTAAGGTCACGTATACTGAGATAGACGCAGTAGGCCTTGGCCCTCGTGGGCTGTTGCCTCTCTGATTTGAGTTTAGTTTATCTAATCATGTTGTTGTTTCTTAGGCCACCTGATCTCGACTGCGTCAGATTCAGGCCCATGAAATTCATCATGGCAAGGGGCTAGATGTACGCCTGCCGTTGACCGTAGTCTAGAGCACCATTCAGGTGACAGCACGTATTATTTCGGTACCATCCTAATTTAGAGGGAGAACACCCTGAGGGTGGGTTCAGGGGCCTCCCACCTCTCTTCCCCTTCCCCCAACCTCCCGAGAGGACTTGCGGCTCGACGGCTATTTAGAGTAGCCCCATGCTGCGAGGGCACTATACATTTACAAACATCCATATCTTATCCGGGATTCGAACCCAGGCCCTACCGCACAGCAGTCAGCGTCGCTAACCACTGTACCAGATGGGCGACTTAACTAATCATCTATCAATAGATGTATAAAAATATAAACATTGTTAAGATAGTAATAATTGTGTTTTTAGAATTTTTTTGAAAACTTTCTTATCTTCTGCTCGAATATTTCAATATTTAAATTTTAATTCCCTTTTCACGCAGTTTTTAGTTTAATTTCCTCGTGCGTCGGAGACACGTATTATTGAGTTAAATTTTAAATAATTGTGAAATTACCTATGGTATGTGTTAATAGCAGTCCTTTTTTTTTTTTTTTTTTTTTTGAAATTTCTAGTGATTTTAAATCATCTTTATACTCGCATAACTTAATTTCTTATATGAAAGACATTAAGGTCAGTTTTCTCTTTATCTTTTTAAAAATGTTTTTAATGAAAATGAATAAACGCTGGGAACACTATTCTGTCGACCTTTACAATAAATACAGCTCAATAAATATAGACCCGCCGTGCAGGGGAGCGATGTACGTTAAATATGTCAAGAGCTCAAACGTCCTCCCGTTGGTGTGGTGTGGTAGTCAGGAGAGGGGGTGCCAGCTCAAGTATCGTCCTCGTCACTGGACCATGGCTTAAAATTACGAGGTCCGTCGCCAAAAGTCCTTGAGTAGCTGAGCAGTGCAATGTTAATATTCACTCACTCACTCACTTCACCCCAATTTTAACGGATAACATTCCGGGGGTGGTCAGGGAGTTTCCTACCCCTTTTGCCCATCAAGACTTTTGGCATGACGAATATTTGAATTACCCGCATTTACAAACATCCATGCCTTCTCCGAAATTCGAACCCAGGCCCTCGGCATTGCAGTCATCGTCACTAATCCCCTATTATGCAGTCTGAGCGACATGACGTGTGTGTGCTATATCTTAACGTTTGCATAGAAATTTTCCAGCTATGTAGACCTAGATTTTTATAAATATATAAAAATAATCACTAAGTGTACTTTAAAAGCAAAATTTCATATGATTCATAGCTATTTATTCCTTCAAACGATTAAAAATAACAGTCAGAAATGGTTCTTAATCAATATTTATAACATCCTTTGTCATAAGACAGTGGCCTTAAAACTGCGTTCCACGTAGCCCCGGGGTTCCATGAGGCATAACCAGTAGGGGTTCCAACAGTCTCAATAATCAATCGAAAAGAAAATTAGAAATGTGTATGCAAAATGGATTCACGTTCTCAATTAGTTCTCAAGTATCTTAAACTCATCTCAGTCATAAAGAAACTCAAATATTTATTTATACATAAATACTTTATACTTAGCAACACGTTTTAAACTAGTATTTTTTTTTATAATAAAAGAGTACTGAAAAGTATTTATATAAACCACCTAATAGATTGTGAATATTCTATTACTTACTATCCTAGGTTCCACGGAATAATTTTATGCTCGTGAGTGCAATGTTTTACAGAACTCAACAGGTTTCTAATGGAAAATGCACCTTTTTTTCATTTGTGGGGCAAAATACTTATAATGATGGAGTGGGAACAAAACTTATCAACAAATCAACAGAGTCGACATTAACATTTAAATTTAAGCAAGAACACAACTCCTAAATTCTAGGTTGCAAATTCTCTCTCATGCAAAATTCACAGGATTTCTTAAACAGATATAAACATTTTAATGCTATTCAGAACGATTCATGTAAGTTAAAAATATTTCTCAACGTGTGAGTGTGGCTACAAAAACAAAATATAAAAAAAAATTAAACGCGTAGATATGAAAAATGAGTGCAGATAAATTCAATAGACCAAAACATCGGCAGAGTTTGTTTACAAAAATGCAATCTCATCCCAGTTACTAAATATAATGTATAAGTAATTGACAATTAGATCACAAACTAATATTATTAATGAGTAAATTATATTAAAATTGGATATCAAATTTTTAATAACAAATACAATTCCTTTTTAAATGGCCTTAAGGTATCCGACTACGTTCGGAACCGTGATTTTGCAAAAACGTGTAAATGAATAATATTTATGATATTTAGTGTCTCTTAGATTAGACAATGTACATAAAATTGTTTTAAGAATAGTATTACAAAAAAAAAAAAATTACTTAAATACAATATTTTGGAAAAAAAAATTAACTTAGAATAACCTTTTTTTCCAAATGTTCTCCTTTTGTAAAAAATGCTTCTATTGTATTAATATTTTGCCTGTATTCAGCTCAGACCTCTGTACAGAGGCTCAACTAGAATTTTTGAAATGCATAACTCGGAAGTCGATTTATCCATGTTTTACGAAAACAGAAGGGAGAAATTTTAAGAAAATACGCCGATAATTATTTCAAATAGTTTGAGCTATGTACAGGCAAAATATTAATACAATATAGAAGTATTTTTTACAAAATACATTTGGAGAACATTTGGAAAAAAGGTTATTCTAAGTTAATTTTTTGCCAAAATATTGTATTTATATAATTTTTTCTTGTCATAATGTCCTTAGAACAATTTTATTCATGCATTCTAATCTAAGTGACACTAAATATCATGAAAATTTTACATTTATGCGTTTTTTTTTAAATCATGGTTTCGAACGTAGTCGGATACCTTAAGATAAAGTGTATATAACATGTCGATTTACGCTTAAAATATTATTTTATGTATATTATTTTAAGTGTGTGTTGAATAGGGTTCCACGAATACACCTTATAGTTCTTAGGGCACTATGAGTCGAAAAAGTTTAAAGACCGCTGTCATTAAAGAATCCGCTTTCATAATCATCTCGTGAAAATGTTCGTTCGTCGTGCCTTTTATTTTTAACCGCTGCGGGTGATATCGTGATACTAGTGTTCTAATGACCCTTATTCTTCTAAAAACAGGACTAATGAGAGTGTTAAGCATGATGCCGCGAAATGTGCATTATTTTTTTAAAGGTCACAAAGATCTTTATTTTTTTAAAAATAACTACGTAATAAATAAGTAGTACGTAATGAATTCGTAATGAATGAGTCAGTCTTCGTTTTTATTTATGTTAATTTAGATGTATTTTAACAAAAAAAAAATTATTTTTTTAAAAAAAGTTCTATTAAGAATGCTTACCGTATTTATTCGAATCTAAGCCGCAAATTTTTTTTCTATGTTAACGCGGCTGAAAATTGGGTGCGGGGAAAATTTTGAATGGAGAAATTGAACATGATACTTGAAGTTACAGCAATTATAGGTTCATGTATACATTTTGAAAGTTTGTAATACTGGTAAAAAATAAATATATATTCAGTATTTCCTTCAAATTAGTTCTCATTAAAAAATTTTTTTTTTATTTTGTAAATATCGGACATCGGCAAACTTTTTTACACTATTTTCTATTTTTTTCCCCCAAAAGGATTTGACAATTTGGATTGCGGCTTAGGATCGATGGCGGCTTAGATTAGAATTAATAAGGCAATAGTATTCCAAACTTGATGTATTTCATATTGCACAAATTTTAAAAATCCATGATTTTCACAAAGTATGTAAATAATTTTAAAAATATATAAAACTAAGCATAATTAATTAAGAAATTCAATGTTAATTATTCGTGGAAAATATGTAAGTTTAAGAACTTGGTGATAATAAATAGATATTTTTTTCTTTTTTCAATTACAAATAACACATTTTAAGTGAGTTTTGCATTCATTTCGTGTGCTGAACCATTAAGTACTAATAACTGCTTCATTTCAAAGCACAAATTATTTCTATTTTTGTTGTTATTATTATGGGGGTCATCTGTTGACTCATAGAAGTATTCATCCTCTTATTTGAAAATAGTCTTAACAAAGTCTTAAGATGATGTGTTTTGATTCTGAGTTTGTTTACACATTATGCGCTTAAAAACTTTTTTTCATTTTAATTAAATTGTTTGGAAATAAATTTATATATATATATTTTGGGGAAAAAATCCTGCTTTTGAAGGTAATAATGAAAAATACAAAAGTACTATTCAATTCGTTTTATTGCCATGCCAGTTGAGTGTGAGAAATTTGCTCCGTAAACATGACATAATAACTTCAACGTTAAATGACATTGATCAATCATTTTTCTGCGATTTCGTTTTAAAGAACACATTATTCATCATGGAGTCGTATTTTCACATGCTGTTATTCAACTTCATTTATTTCCTGCTTTTAAAAATAGAATTTTAGAATCTAATTTTCACTTCCTGATGTGCTAGAGCGGTGATGCTCAATCACTGTGATGTAGCACTTTAGTGTGCCGCCGAATTCATTTTTAAAATTATTATAATTATAATTGAAAAAAATAAAATACGGAACTGAATCATTCGGCCATTTTATAGAAACAAACTAAGGATATTCTTGGTATACTTACGTAACTTATCATTTCGTGAACAGATAGATATAAAAAAAATTTGATTGGGTTCGCGTGATCCATTTATAGTACGGAACATCTGTATATGAATTAACTTTGAATGAAGAGGAAACACGAATTTCGAATTGCAATAATCGAAATTTAGTTTCTAAACATTCGGAAGAGTCAGTTAATTCAGTTAAGAGTCAGTTAACTTATTTTATGGTTAGTGTGCCACCAAATTTTGAAATTGTTAAAAGTGTACTGCAAAAATAAAAAGGTTGAAAATCACTGTGCTAGAACTTTAAAAGTAAAAAAATTAATATAATTCGTTAATATTTAATAACAATGCAGTTTTAGTATTTTAAGAGCTTAATTATCAGGGAATCAAGTGATTTTAAAGGTCATCTGGTAGTAGACTTTAGGTTTAAAAGAAATATATTGTACGGCCCATTAAGTGTATCTAGTTGGATAATTTTTTTAAGGAAATAATAGATGTAAGCCTTTTTTTAAAAACTGACTATAGGATTTTCTACCAATTATAATTATGGTTATATTAAAGATCAAGAAGTAGGAAGTCATCAATTATTAACAAGTAATATAAATAAGAAATTTAAGTCAATTCCTACTTAAATCAAAGAAAAATTTTAGTTTAGCTACTTTTTATTAAATAGTTACAATTAATATAAATATGTATTTACATATGATAGAATCACAACATTAAGTGGTAAGTAATTTTTATTAATCATCATTAAAGTATCGTATTGTCCTCCAAAACAATCGTGTATGTAAAATTTCAGTTTAACTGAATGCTTTAAAACGTGAGGAAAAAAAAAACCTTTTCAAGTTTTGACACAAGTCGCCAAAAGGGTCGCTAAGTCGCCAACGTGGCTGTATTTGTAATTCTGTAAATAATTAATTTTAATCAATTAATTTTTATTAATTATAATTAAATTATTGCATTGTCTTCCAAAATAATCATGTATATAAAATTTCAGCTCAATTGAGCGCTTTAAAATGTATTTTATTAACGATAGAAAATTCCACCAAGATAAATTAATAAATAGCGAGTGTGAGTTAATAGCAGGAATTGTGAAAAATAAGGTTTTATTTCAAAAGTTATTATTAAAAATTAATTTAAAAAAAATCTTAAACACGTGAGATGATCTTAGAAGTACTTTTATGTAAATTGAAATTTTAATCGCATTCATTACCTATTAAAACTTTTAATGAATGTTTAGTATATTTTTTCTCTCTAGGTTTCAGTATCGTATTGTCTTCAGCACCTCGCCTTCAATAATTTTTGTATTGTCTTCCACATTTTTGATAAAAATATTTTTTTACATATTAGTTCACTGATAAAAGAATCCTTTTCAAAAGATTTAAAAATACAAATTCAAACAATATGAATAATATATCTTTCCCCCCCCCCCCCCCAAATGCTTTATACCGGGGGTCGGCAACTTTGTAATTGTAACGTACCTAACCAATCATCTATCGATGTGGTTCAGGGTGCCACACAGTAGGAAATATTTGAAGCAATTTAATTTCCGCAGAAATGCATGCAGAGCTAAGGAATAGAGGTCAAGTATACAAAGAGAGATTAACGGTTTTATTTTTTTATTAATTTTGTATCATTTAAATATATTTACATAAAAAAATTACAACGTAAATTATAACTATTCCTTCGACTTCAATAAGAATTAAAATTGTATATATATTATGCATTATATATATTTTAAGAATATTTATTTAAATAATAAACAAGTAATATAAAAAAATAGTTTTTAAGTCAATTCCTACTTAGATCAACAACGAAAAATTTTATTTTAGCTACTTTTTATTAAATAGTTACAATTAATATAAATATGTATATACATAGAACAGAATCACAACATTAAGTGTTAATTAGTTTTTTAATTATCATTAAAGTATCGTATTGTCTTAATTTCAGTTCAACTGAATGCTTTAACACGTGAGAAAAAACCTTTTCAAGTTTTGACACAAGTCGCCAAAATGGTCGCTAAGTCGCCAACGTGGCTGTATTTGTAATTATTTAAATAATTAGTTTTAATCAATTAATTTTTATTAATTATAATTAAATTATTGTATTGTCATCCAAAATGGTCCTGTATATAAAATTTCAGCTCAATTCAGCTCTTTAAAATGTATTTTATTAACGATTGAAAATTCCACCAAGATAAATAAATAAATGTACAAATATATAAATAAATAAATATATAGACCGTGCGAGCTAATAGTGTAGGAATTGAACAAACATTATAATTATTCATGCAGTACAATTAATTAAAAAGTAAGTACTTTAATGCACTCCTTGTTCCAACACCGCTATACTTCATATCGCAATATCAAGGATATAACTTGGGACTTAATTTGACACGATTCTTAACGCGTTAAGCTGTTAAACAGCTTCTTTGCCGTCTCTAAATAATTTTTACATGAGAAAAGACTTGATGACATAGATATGTAAAACCAGTAGCGTACACATACTTCTTTTATGAGGGAGGGGGTGTTGCATCCTAAAAATCCCATAGACGAATTTCCCGAGGGATAATCTCTGTGGTAAAAATTTAAAAAATGTTGGTTTATAAAAGGGAGATTGAATTCTCAAGCCCCATGCCACTTGTGTACTCCACTGTATAGAACCTAGAACGGAAAGCAGAGTACATATAAATTTCTCTTCAAATAATTTATCCCTCCCGCAATAATATCCAAAAGTTTAAAATAGCAGTAGATTTATCATTAGAATTATGTTAGATATTTTCGTGGTCGCCCATCCGGTGTACCGACCCTGATTGCTGTGCCGTAGGACCTGGGTTCGAATCCCAGAGAAGCCATGGATGTTTGTAAATGTATAGTGTCTTTGAGGAATGGGGGTTCTCTAAACAGGCGTCGAGCCGCCAGCTCTCTCGTGAGGTTGGTAGAAGGCCCCTGACCCCACTCCCAGGGTGTTCTCCCTCTAAATTAGGGTGGAACCGAGCTATATCGTACCGTCACCTGTATTGTGCTCAAGGCTACGGCCAGCGACAGGCGTACATCTAGTCCCTTGCCATGATGAATTTCATGGGCCTGGATCTGACATAGTCGAGATCAGGTGGTATAAGAAACAACATAAATATTTTCGTAATTTCGTAAATGTTGCTTTTCTTCATTATGAACATGTTTGCTCGAAAAGTTCCATTTCAAAATTATCAATTCCATCCACTCAAAAATTGACAAGTATGCAGTGTGATGTTGAGTACCACTGAGAATTGTACCGCGTACCTAATCTGTGACGTTGTGCCGACGCCTGCTCTAGTATATCATTAATTAATTAGCTTTTTAACTGTATTCGTCTAGAATAATGTACATTTGCTTGAAAAATTTTCTAAGGAGAGAATTAAAAAAAAACTCTTATTGGAACTTGATTATATATATATATATACATATACAAATTAAATAATTATTTTATTTATAAATTATTATATAAATTATTTTATACATAAACTGTTCTCAGTCAGCAATGTTTATAATAATGCAGCATCCATTTTTTAAAAATTTCGATTGCTCATGTGTCCTTCATTGTGTGTTTGCTTACTGTATATATATATATATATATATATATTCATTTGTGATTATACTGGGTTTTTAATTTGAACTTTCGGATTTTGAATAATTTTTCTTCTTATACAACTATATATTTTAAAGATGGGTGCATCATCTTAGGTGTTCGATGGTTCAATTATATTGTGCACTTAATTATTTTAGAGTTTTAACATTTTAATGTGTTATATTTTTCAGAATGCGATGGCGAATAGTTTAATTTTTTAAGTATTAACGTTTTAAATTTTAAATTTTCGAGAATTGGATATTTCCCGATTAACTTACCAAGTTGCAACAGGGGGAAGGTTGGCGCCATCAAACTAGTTTAACCCCACTTATCGCTTCTAAGTCCGAGGTTGCACTTGGATATTTTATAAATTTTTATTTTATAAAATTTTTAATTTTGTTTGAAAACGTTGGTAATTTACTTTCTATATTCGCCATTGATATTTTGAAATGAGATTTAGTATTACAAAATTCAAATAATTTTAATTTTTTAATTGGTTTATATACTTTTTTAATTGATTTATATATATTTAAATATATATATATGAAAAAGTATACTGTGAGTAAAGTTTGAAAGTCTGCTATTCTCGCCTAAAGACAATCCTTATGCTATTGTACTGTAACATTGTTTTCAGAAAACATTTATGTGAGCTAAGAGAACTGGTGAAGGTTAAATTGACTAAAGAAAGGTAATCAAGAGATAAAAATCTTTTTGGTGTACGTAATAATCATAAAAGAATAATGATGTGTGTTCAGAATTTTAAACGAAAGTAATTTGATTGAGAGAGCATAATACATTAAGTGAAATCTGTGACCTCGATTAAGGATTGAGCAGTATGGGCAGACATAATTATCTTCGTAGAACGGAAGCTAAAGAAATGATTGGGAATTCTATAGAACACTCTTCAGAAAATGTAAGATATTTCCTCTTTCCTGTTTTTAAAACAAGTTTGTGTTTTATATTACAAAATATTTATTCACTTCTAAATGTATTAATCAAATTAAAGTGTGTGTTTTTCTTAGATTTAATTTTCTGATTACCGGTCATTTTGATGTTGTAAACGTAACAAACCAGAATTGAACGTTCAAAGTCGTATTCGTGAGATCGTTATGTTGGTAAAAAAAAAGCAAAATTGTTTTTGAAACCCAAATTTTGGGCTGATAATTGTCAATTATCTTTTGAAATGCTAAAATAAAGGGAATGATTATATCATCAATAAATATCAAGTTACCAATTCTATTAATGACATACACTGAGTGACATGTGTCACTTACCAAGTTCCTCATATTTTTCTTCTCTGTACCCTTATTTTCCATCGGAACTATTATAGAAATGCAAAATTTAGTCTCATGTGCAAATAGTACGTAGTTCCAACAAGAGATATCAATTTATTTATTACTGATATTGCCGAAGATTGTCCATTAGTTTTCTTGCCCTTGATCACAAAAAATTGTGGAACACAAAAAATAAGGAATAACAAAAATCATAAGAAATCGCATGGATTGACAAAAAATGATCTTGTGGGCCATGTAAATCAGCTAATATCAACACACGCTAAACAGTTTCACGGAATATTAAAGAAAATTGTTGATTGAATTCTGTAATATTTTTTTATAAAGCTTAATCATGGTTTCTACATAACTTTTCTGAGAATGAATATATTATCATGCTAGCATTACTGGATGATTGCGTCTCCTGTTTTCGATTCGATTGTACAATTTAGAGCTTTTATCACACAGTAAACGGTCGAATGGGGTAAATCTTCACATTTAGCAACATTTTGAAGGGATTTATATTTTCATGATGAAAAATAGTTTTTGAACGTTGTTCGTTGTTTTCTTGCATCTATAAGACGTTTATTATACCAATTACAAAATTTTTTGAGAAATAAACAAGAAGCAGCAGAATGATACTTTAAACGTCATCATAATGTAAAAATAAACGAAAAGTGGCAAATGATAATGTTGATGAATTTATTCGAAAATGTTTTGGTGTCCAATCACTTTGCGACACTTTCTTAAACTGCCGATATTTCCATTAATTAAAAAAAACTAGTATTTTAAAGACAAATTATGGAAGTTTTTTTTAGAATCAAATGTTAATATATGAAAAAATGTTTCATTTGTTCTTTCAAATTAAATTTCATCTACATAGCTTTCTACTAATTCCTGAAATCTGATATTTTTTTCTTCTGAAACCTATTGATTCTTCCTCTTTCTGCTCCGGGTTTTGCTTCGTATTTAATAGAAGATAGTGTAAATTTGTTTTAAATGTCAATAGAAAGCCGCTTTTAAAGATAATTCTTTCAGTTATATTGAATTGAAAGATTTTTTTTCTCTAGATTTTACAATATTGATTTACTAAAATAAATTTGCTGTTAGTCTTTCTCTTTCTTAAAATTGTCCTAATATTAAGAAATATTTTCTGGCTGTGTGAGGAAGGCGTATTGAGATATTGCTGAGCTTTGAAAATCTTTAAGCTTTGATAAATAGGCATAACTTTGATAAATAGGAGCTTAAAACTCATGAGAGAAAGGAATTCTTGTGTACAGCCATTGATAAAAGAAAGTTATTGTAATGCAACGAAGGAAATATTTTATTTCTCCTCTTTCTACAGTTATTTCCATATAATTTCAAAAATTCAAATTGTGCTGTATACTATATGAATTTTGGATATCATTTTTATTGTGATAAATCTCTAACGAAGCTGTTACTCGAAAAATGTGTACGGTGGTGCTTTTCTTTAGTGTTTTTAGGTATATATATATATAATTCCTGACATTAGTGAAAGAATACTACGATATGTAATATTTTATGAATGAATAAATATTTTTCATTTGTTCATCAGTCTCTATGGGGTGTGATAACCCTACATGGGGAGTGGGGGTGAGGATATCGAAAAGTCGAAAATAAAAGATTTAAAAATAGTATAAATTTACTGAAAGGAAGCAAAACAAAATACATTCTGACATAATAAAAAATACAATGCACATTTACACTGATAATAATGCACTTATAAATATATCAGTACCGTGTATAATGTATTCTATTATTAATTTAACTACATTAAGTTAAGAAAAAGTTTAATAATTACCAGTAGCCCTATGGGCTTGTCATAAATAAAATTACATTCAAAATTTAATACTTATCTCGATAATTTGTACGGTTTACAACAAAAGTCTTATTGTAACTTTAGAGAGAGAGTCAAAGTACATTATTATTGAATTCAATAATTACATAAAGGGGAATCCTATGAAAATTATAATTGAAAATTGGGTCGCAAATATTTAAAGTTTGAAAAGCACTGGCTTAAACTGAAGTTGCTTTGACACTTAATGAAAAAGAACTGGAAGAATTTAAGAAATAATTTCATAGTAAATTAAATTAATGTGTGAATCAATTAATAATTATAGAAGTAATTTTTTTAAAAATATTTTAAAATGAATTTCTAAGCTTATTGTGTGAATTATATTTAATTGAAAATTGATTTTGTGAAAAACTTTCCAAGTGGATATTTTAATGCTCTTTTGAAAGCCTCGAAAATAATATTTTCACTTCACTTCAAAAGATGCAATGACAAGAACAAGATCATTAAACGCATTCATGAATATTCAATGCTATCGCCAACAAAATCGAAATCTAATTGCCACTTTCTGAAAAAAAAGGTTTCGCGACAAACGACCCAATTTCGAACTTTGTCACCATGATCCATTATCACGCTTAACTTCAATTAGTTGATGGCAAAAGTAACTCCCCAAGAAAAAAAAAATAAGATGAAATCCACCCACCATTGTTCCCTCTGATACCAAAATCACGCGATCTGGATGTTTGTTTATACCAGCATACCATTTCGTTTATGTCCTCCAGTTACTTCGAGAAATGTCCATTGTCTTGTGGTAAAGAGGCAAGAAACTTGCATTAAGCCGGAAATGACTTAATTTACGCAGGACTCGTGCATTTTTTTTTATTTGCATGGAATCGCATCGTTGCTTCTTCGTCAGAGGTTAGATCCTTCACTTCAGAATTCGAAATTCTGTTGTCGCCTCCGCAAAAGTAAACCTGTTCGCTCCTTGACCGGGTTTGCATCCATCACTTTGTATTCTGCCTCAGATCGAGTTTCAGTTTGTACGAATGGAATGAATATTAACGGTTGTTTGGGGAAGAAGCGTTGAAATGTGGAAGTGATATGTTCGATTAAAAAAAAATTTTTTTTTAAGTATTGTGACAAAAGGAGCACCTTTGAGAGAAAAGTTCTGGTGGTTTTGTAAGTTGGATGCTTCGGTAGAGACAGTAAGTGTGGAATTTCAGTTTTGTGTGTTCAGGTGTATTTTTTTTTAAATATATGAAGTCATTTAAAGAGCGGAATTTCTTTACTCCTTAGTCATTTTTAAGGTTTTAGCAATTGTCTTTTAAGGTATCCGACTACGTTCGGAACCGTGATTTTTCAAAAGCGTGTAAATGAATAATATTTATGATATATAGTGTCACTTAGATTATAATACATGTATAAAATTGTTTTAAGGACATTATGACAAAAAAAAAATTATTTAAATACAATATTTTGGCAAAAAATTAACTTAGAATAACCTTTTTTCCAAATGTTCTCCTTTTGTAAAAAATGCTTCTATTGTATTAATATTTAACCTGTATATAGCCCAGACCTCTCTACAGAGGCTCAACTAGAATTTTTGAAGTGCATAACTTGGAAGTCGGTTTATTCATGTTTTACGAAAACAGAAGGAAGAAATTTTAAGAAAATACGCCAATAATTATTTCAAATGGTTGTAACTCTGAAAATAATGTGAATTTTTCAAAAGTCATAGTTGAGCCTCTATACAGAGGTCTGAGCTATATACAGGCAAAATATTAATACAATAGAAGCATTTTTTACAAAAGGAGAACATTGGGAAAAAAGGTTATTCTAAGTTAATTTTTTGCCAAAATTTTGTATTAAAATAATTTTTTTTTGTCATAATGTCCTTAAAACTATTTTATACATGTATTCTAATCTAAGTGACGCTAAATATTATGAAAATTATACATTTATGCGCTTTTTTAAAATCATGGTTCCGAACGTAGTCGGGTACCTTAATGTTAACAATTTTTTCTGTAAAAAAAATGTATAACAAAAAGTTAATTGAACAATCTGGTTTATGAGCTTGAATTAGTCTGCTAATAGCGAAAAAATAAATAATAGATGTATTTTCTTCCTCAAAAAGGAAATATTCTGGGAACTGTGTGGAAGTTTGGTCGATTAACATAAACTTAATGTATGCTTTTTTTCTAACGAATTCTTTGCTGAAAGCATAATTGCTTTTTAGCTTCATTGTATTCGAAGCGTAAATGTCTTATGAAAATATTTTTCTTTATTGTTGTAGACAATTTTCAAAAAAATTGTTTTTAACTCATTTTAATTAATACATGTATTAAGTTTCTTTTTGATTTTTATTCGAATGAAACGCAAAAAAAAAATAATATACAACTATTTGTTTCTTGTTACAACTAAATTTGTGATCGTAATATTTTTGTACTTGAGTACGCCTTAAAAATTATCTATTGAGGGGGAAGGGGTTATTTTACGAAATTTAAGTCTTTTATATCTTTTTTGTTAAGAATGTAGTTTTATTAAAATTGCCTGTTCTTTAAAATATAATTTCCAAAATAATATTAGAAATAATATTTAGAATTTTGACTATTTAGTATCTTCTGTGCATGTGTTTTTAAAGTAATATCTGTTTAATAATCTGCTTTATTATAGCATTAAATTGAACATAATTTGTGGTTTCTTGAAAAGAATACTCTTTTGTTAGTAAAATGCATAAGAAAAATACGCAGAAAAGAATTAATCGTGCTCTTAAAACTAAAACATTTTAAACCAATAACCGATATCTCTGTATAAAAAAACGAGTGTGCTTTAGACCACGCGACCGAAGTAAAATTTCTTTAGCTCCATCTATATGTATGTACATATATATGTTTATATATGTATAATATATACATGTATATTCATTTACATTATTAATTTTCTACAAATATTTAAATTTATTATGGATTTTCATTGATAAATTAATATTTTTGAATAGATTTTTTATTTTTATTCATTATTTTCATTATCGGATACATCAGTAATTACTGTGGTTGATTTTAGGACCGAAACAATAAGCTTATGGTATAAGAAATAAGATACATATGTTTTCGAATGAAAATTAGAAAGATATCTAGAGAAAACTGCATAGATTGTTGTTCCATGTCTTGTGGTAGGCTCATTTCGGTTATTATTCACTTTATTCATTTGTAGTTCCAATTTATCTCGTAGGAAGTTTACCAAGAGTTGTCCATTTTCGGACGCGAAATTAACATTGAAATCTCCTGCTAAAATTAGTGGTAACGTATGATAGTTTTCTCCTAATTCTTCAAAGCCTACTCGACCGTAAATCATAAGTCTTTCGTATGAAAACTTTATAATATTATTATTAACTTTGTTATTGGGCGAAATGTAAACAACTTTCATTATGATGTTTGTCCCATCGTCCAAAACAGAGTGAGTAGCACATGTATCACCAATTGATGATTGACCAATATCGATTTCACGAATATATCGTAATAAAATGTCCATGTTCCAATTTACTAATTCACAAAATATATGAACTTTAAAATGAATTTACAATTTTATTCACTTTAAACGTAGAATATTTAATGTATTGAACAAAATATAAATTTATAAGAACGAAATGAAATTACGAAATTTTCAAGAAATCACCGCTCTCGTAACTCTAGCAAACTCGCAAACGAATTACTGACTGAACGCTCTCAACTTCCGTTCGCCTCGCCCGATCACTTTTCGTAACGCTCTCGTTACGCATTTACCAGCTTACTCCCCAAGTCAAGCGTGCGTAGCGAAGTTTTACTTCAATAAACTGATGTTAAAAATTTAGGTGTTTTTTAAAAGTAATTCTCATTTTATTTTCAGATTTGATTGGTTGTTACAAATTGGGATGAGCCAATGACGAATATGAACGAAGTCTTAAACAACGAATTAGATGCGAGCCGAGTTCTTGCGGCAGCACTTAAGCAAATGGATGAAATCATTAACGGTAGGCTATTAGTTTTATTACATATTTTTTTTTCAATAATTGTATAATTTCCTTAATTGCCTTTAAGGTATCCGACTACATTCGGAACCGTGATTTTGCAAAAGTGCATAAATGGATAATTTTCATGATATTTAGTGTCACTTAGATTAGAATACATGTATAAAATTGTTTTACGGACATTATGACAAAAAAAATTATTTAAATACAATATTTTGGCAAAAAATTAACTTAGAATAATCTTTTTTCAAAATGTTCTCCTTTTGTGAAAAATGCTTCTATTATAATAATATTTTGCCTGTATATAAGCTCAGACCTCTCTACAGAGGTTCAACTAGAATTTTTGAAATATATAACTTAGAAGTGGGTTTATCCATATTTTACGACAACAGAGGGGCTCAATTTTAAGAAAAAAACACCAAAAATTATTTCAATTGATGGTAACTCTAAAAATAATGTGAATTTTTCAAAAATTCTAGTTGAGGCTCTGTAGAGAAATCTGAGCTATATACAGGCAAAATATTATTATAAAAGAAGCATTTTTCACAAAAGGAGACCATTTTGAAAAAAGATTATTCCAAGTTAATTTTTTGCCAAAATATTGTATTTAAATAAATTTTTTTTGTCAAAATGCCCTTAAAACAATTTTATGCATGTATTCTAATCTGAATGACACTAAATATCACGAAAATTATCCATTTAGGCGCTTTTGCAAAATCACGATTCCGAACGTTGTCGGATACCTTAAGAAATTTTGGAATAAAATTTAATAAAACCTCCCTGTAGTAATGAACTCTGCGTTTCATTTTGATCATGAAATCAATCTTTGGATGTATGTCTTAACATGGTGCGATAATGTAGTGTAGAGTGAAGCATTATACATTTCGCGTGTCGACATCGTCTCTCTCTCTCTTGACCGTTATTTAACCAGTTAACTGTGATTGACGAGTATACTCGTCATGTAGAAGTTACAGGATTTGGTGTATTGACGAGTATACTCGTCATGCATAGAAAGTAGTGACCATTGGCTATTTAAATTGCAATTTTTGAGAACAAAACATATTCTCAAATTTCAAGACGTTTAGAATATTTTGAGAGGCCAAGCCGGAGTAAAACAAATAAATAGAAAATACGAAAAATTTAAGATGAACTCATGTGTCCCCGCATACACCGGCTGAAACAAAGTATAAATTCTTATTCCGGATTGATTCATCAGCAAAGATAATGTTTTTTAGAAAGCCTAAAAGGGGTAAAGGCAGAAGTCGAAAATTTTATTTATAATAGGGTTCCTTCAGGTATGGTCTTTCTTGGGCCCAATGTGTGACACCGACCAGGCGCTAAGTCCATCGATAGCTGCTGGCCCGAAGTTACCCAGTTATCGAGTGCTGTAAATGCCAATTGTTTGATGTTAAACCACGTGCTGACATTAGAGTAATGGCCAATGACATACTGCCTAAAGAACAGTTATATTGGGATGGAAAGGCAAGGATGCTTTCTGCTTTCTGAGATCTACCCTACTGCACTTATTCCACAACTTCCTTAGTGTCAAGAAAGGTAGAAAATATTTTGCCAGTGAAGAAGGAAGTAAACCAGTATATGTTTATTTAATTAGTTTTAAATCAGTATATGTGTTTATTTAATTAGTTTTAAATCAGTATATGTGTTTATTTAATCAGTTTTAAATCAATATTTGTCCGGGAATTTTGACGGTCACTAAAATTCAGGAGGAATTTAAATTCTTACCTTTATATGTAATTTTTCTTGAGTAATATATCGTCGGCCTAGTTATCAGACTACGTAATTCCACCGGTGTTACTGATTTGATATAGGAGTGCAACGCGCCAAGCGCTTTTTGGCGTGATTCCTTAATCCTTTTGTTTTGTCTACGCCATGCCTCAGTGCACGCTCCCCTTTTAATTTATTCCTCGATCAGTTAATCACTACTTTTTTTTAATTTCATAATAAAACTAGATTTCGAAGGGAGAGGTGGTGGCAAGATTTTAACATAAAATAAATACAACAGAAAGTAATATTAATGTATTACAGATATAAATGTGGCCGCGGTAGCCGAGTGGTATAGGTATCGGATCGTGGCTTACCTTGTCACGAGTTCGAGCCCAGTACCACTAAAGACTCGCCGTGTAGGGCAGCGATGCACGTTAAATCTGTCGAGAGCTGAAACGTCCTCCCGTTGGTGTGGTGTGGTAGTTAGGAGAGGGGGTGCCAGCTCAGGTGTCGTCCACGTCACTTGATCATGGTTCAAAATTACGTGGTCCGTCGCCAAAAGCCCTCGTGTAGCTGAACAGTGTGACGTGAATATTCAATCAATCCATCCATCCAGATATAAATTATTTACTCTATTTAAAGCGTTTTTTACACAAAATTTGTAACAATGTGTTACTTTTGCTGAGCAGAGATCCCACGGGGAAAAAAACCCAATCAAAAAACTAACACTAATATACGTTATCCCCATGGCAACCACATTATCGCACGATAAAAATATCAAAGTAAACCCTATTGTAATATTATCGCCTATCTTGGCGAACATAAACAACAACTTGGCGCCTAGCCCTACTGTATCAAATTAGCATCCCAGGTGGAGTTACGCAGTCTGATAATTAGACCGACGATATGTAATACATGTATATGTTAACTAAATAAATAAGTATTAATACTAAAAATTGGCAATTGTATAAAATAAACCCATCTTTTTTATCCAATATTTTAACAGTGACACTTACTCTGGGATTGACGAGTAGACTCGTCATCGCTCGATTTCCGTGACACACATAGTTGCGCGCACTCAAACGGGTACGTCACAGTTATCTGGTTAAAATTATAAGTATCGTCAATAGAGTAAGCGCACTCCCCTAGATAGAGTTAAATTTTAAAATTATTTTTTTTTTTAAAACTGAGCGTGAGAGAGAGAGAGAGATTTCTTTTCAACTTTTTGGCTGTAATTTTTTTGTCATTGTGCAGCAGTTCTTTTTACACACTACTTAAATTATTCAGGATTTAAATTTTAAAATTTACACACAAATAAGGCTCAGGACGTTTCCGATATTGTTTATTTTTAACATATAAATTGGAAATAGTATAACACAGATATAAAAAATTTATCCAAAGCAAAACAGCAATAAATACATTTGAGAATGCTATTTGGTCTTAAGGCACTGCTCAACAGCAAATGTTTATGTACCTAACTTATTAATGTCATAAATTCTCAGCTAAGGTGTTAATTTATCAATTCATTAATTAAGATCCCAAATCAAGCATTAATTTTTACTATAAAGTTTAAGCCTTTGAAGAAAAATCTCTAAGAATTATAACTTGAGAAAGGTGATTCACAGTTAAAACTTCACGGTTATATCTTATGATTATATGTCATTTCGTACATTTTACTTTTTCGTCCACGGTACAGTGTTTATGCAGTACGTTTATACTACAATACTATTTTTTTAAATCTTTTTTGGAATATTGATCAAGTATGTATTGTATGTGTATGAAGTAGTATCAATATTGTAGGTCCAAACGGTGACTCCAATAATAAGTTATTGGACTGCCCCGACAATCAACAATGGTCGTCCACCGCAGATGTAGTCTTCTTCATCAAGAGCTTAAAGTGTGCCTTGGAAAAGAGCGAAGTTTCGGATGGCAACGGAAATCGAACAAACCATCCTCACGAAGGCATCGACCAAGAAACCTTACTGTTTCTCTCCAAATGGTTGAGAAATGAACTTCTTTCTAGAACGTCTCAGGTAAGCAGTGTTATTGAATTTCAGTCTCTTCTTTTTCTTTACCTTGGTAGTGTAATTATTATTTAGCAGCGGAGGGTCTTTCGAAGTTCAATTTGTTGCAGCCCGAAGGTCGTGAGTTGGGAAGTTGCCCCCCTCGGGTGCCCTTTTCCTTGATTTTCAGCGTGAGCTAGAGGTGTAGGAATAAATGAAGAACTAGAAGTGGCCATGATCTTAAACATCTAACAGATTAGATAATAATAATATATGAGAGAGAAGCTGCGGTGGTTAAACACACACAATATGTATATATTACCGAAATAACGTAACCCGGACCCCTATCAATAACTAATTCGCCTAAACTCAATTCCAATACTATCACAGATCCTAACATTAAATAGTCAATCCTACCTTAATTTCGATCGAACGATCCAATCTTAATGGAAGTTGCGTCTTTACTGGAGTGCAATGGTATGCACCTTCACCTAATGGCTCTATGTCGGAAAAAACTTCTATTAGCTGTCACTTAATCTTTCTCAAACCTCTTCACTATTATACCATTCCCCAAATTGCCACACCGCTTACTCTAACTTCTGATACTTAAAAGCTTCCTCATTTGCATCTTTCCTTCACGCTTCACTTCTTGGGTTTGGTTGGAAAAGAGTTGCCATTAATTCTGGCCCCAAAGAACCCAAAGGACATGTTAATGAAAAGACGCGTGAGCCCGTCACAGGGTATAAGAGGGTTCGGGGAAGAAGCAGACATGATCATAAAATAACTAATTTTATTTTATCTTTAGAACTTCATGAAATACACTTTTATAACAAAACTCAGGGAGCAATATGAAATCCTAACCCGTAATCGAATCACTAGATTATCGAAAGTATTTAGCTGAATGAAAGTTCCTTCTTGAAGCCCGATAGCACGGTCAGCTCCAAGGTTGGTTACTTAACCACTTCCTCTGGTAGATTCACCGTCTACTATTAATCTTAAGATGCGCCACCACCAATCACTGTTTAGGTTTACTAGCACTTGGATTTCACGTTTAACGCTCAACGATCAACCATTAAATCACATACTCTACAACAGGCGCTTAAGTAGTTGTTACATTTGCATAAAATCAAGTAATCTCTACGGAAAGTGGTTTTTAGGCTGAAATCACAGTTGAAGAATATTTTTCCCAAAAGGATTATTAGAAGAACCCGAATAGTATCCGTTACAGTTTTTTTCGAGAAAAAGTTCCTTCCAAGACCTTCATGTAGAAAATGGGGGTTGTCACTCTTACATTAAATATAACTCCCATGATGTTAAGCTTTTAATAGTGTTAAATTTATTTTCGCTCTAGTCATCTGACCATAGTTCAAAATGGTGATATTTGTGGTTCCAAATGAAATGTCAATAACCTGTCGAGTATTCCTAGAAAGATAGTAACTAGGCTAAACAAATGTAAAATAATAAATGATTATTCATAATTACCTTCAGGGTTTCGAAGTGCTATAGTAAAAAAATACAGCAAAAAAGAACATTTGAAAGAATACAGAAACAATTCAAGTTTTATTTACTTTCCTTATAGGTTTCTATGTATGAAACTGGTTACACGGCATACATCAGTACGACAGTCCACTCAACATGGTACTATCAACGTTATTGATGGCACGCAGTGGCGCACACAAGGGGTGGTGGTCTTGGGGGTCCGGACCCCCCCAAAGCCCTTGATTTTTTTCCGATTGATTATAATTCTAAGTATATAGTACGTAAAATTTAACTAATTATTTGTTATTAATGATTAATTTTATTAATTAATGCTAATTATTTATTCAATAATTAGTTTTTTACTGTGTTTTGTTCCCGAAAATCGACAAAATCTAAAGAAGCATATTACAAGAATGGTGAACTTTCGACCCTGGACCCCCCTCCCCCCCTTGAAAAATTCCTGTGTGCGCTACTGATGGCACGTTTTATCCTTTCATTCAGTTCTGTAATATCAGGTAGCAAAAGAGTTAAGAAAACCTGGTGTTATGTAAAAGACCAAAATTTCCAATGACATGGATAACAGGCGCTGTAAATAATGCTGAGAGTGAGTGAGTGAATGAATATTAACGTCGCACTATTCAGCTAATCAGGGCTTTTACCGACGATCCTCGAAACCATGGTCAAGTGACGAAGACGACACCTGATCTGGCCCCTCTTCTCCTAATTTCCCCACCACACCAACGGGAGGATGTTTGATCTTCGACATATTTAATGTACATCGGCACCCTCTGCACGGCGGATCTTCAACGGTACTAGGCTCGAACTCATGACACCCCGGCCACGAGTCTGTTATTAGGTTGGGGAAAATGAAATCCATTATTTTTTCGGTAGATGGCTGTAGTGTCGATATCTCGTGAAGTACCGATCAAATAATTTCAAATTTATTTTCGTTGTCAAGGTGACATTTCACACTAAAAAAATTATTTTGCTGTGTTTTGTTTGGTCCATTCAGTTGTGAGTTACAGGGTGTTAAAAATGGAAGTCAACAAAGAGAAAATTTGGTACATTTTACAGTTTTTCTTCGATAAAGGCGAAAATGCAAGCCAGGTGGCTGAAATTGTGAATGGTGTTTATGATTCCGATACTTTAACAACTAATTAGGTGCAATTTTAGTTTCGTCGATTCTGTTCAGGCATTTTTGATGTTAAAGATGCACCTCGCACAGGCAGGCCCGTCGTCGAAAATGTCAATAGAATCACAGAAATAATCGAAGTTGACCGGCATATCAGTAGTCGTAGCATCACCCAGGAGCTAAAGATCGACCATAAAACCGTTTTAAACCATTTGCACAAAGTTGGATTCAAAAAGAAGCTCGATGTTTGGGTGCCACACCAACTAACACCAAAAAACAGGATGGACCGAATTTCCAACTGCGAAGCCTTGGCCAAACGGAATGAAATCGACCCATTCCTTAAGCGAATGGTGACTGCGGATGAGAAACGGGTCACATACGACAATATTGTGCGAAAACGATCATGGTCAAAGCGCAGAACATGCGCATGGCCAAACCAAGACTAAGGGCCAGGAAGGTTCTACTGTGTATTTGGTGGGACTGGAAAGGAATAATTTTTCATGAGTTGCTTCCATGTGGCTAAATATTAAATTCAGATCTCTACTGTCAACAATTGGACCGTTTGAAGTGGAACTGGACCAGAAACGGCCAGAATCGGTCAACAGAAGAGGTGTTGGGTTCCATCAGGACAACGTCAGGCTACACACGTCTGTAGTGACTCGCCAGAAACTCTGGGAGCTTGGTTGTTATGTTTTAATACATCCACCATATAATCCGGATCTGGCACCAAGTAATTACCACCTTTTTCTCGTATTGCAATACTTCTTGAGTGATAAGAAATTGGGATCAAGAGAAGATTGTGAAAATCGATTACCAAAGGTTTTCGCCAATAAGGACCAAGACTTCTATGAGAGAGAGATATTATGAAACTACTTTTAAAATGGCAACAAATTATACAACAAAACGGTACATATTTGACCCAGATCGAACAATCCGAAACATGTTAAATAAAGTCTTGAATTTCATGCAAAATAATGGATTTCTTTTTCCCCAACCTAATATTTTGAACACTAGGCTACAACGGCCCTTCAATAGCGCTGATAGTACCATTGTTGATGTGTGCCGTGTGACCAAGGTTTCCCACATAGAACACCTATAATTTATGTACTAAATTGTTTCTGAAGTCTTTCAAATGTTTTTTTTCCCGTATTTCTCTTAGTTTTTTACTTTTGCGCTTCAACCCCCCTGAACAAATTGCGAATAACTCTTTTTCTTTATTCGTACGTAACTGACAATACGAGAAATTAATCATTTACTTGGTCATTATTATTTGGCATTGATACTTTAAGGCAGAGGTGGCCAACCCAAACGATCTTCTGGGCCACTTCAGAAAACATTTTTATCCCGCGGCCGCACATAAAAATATATATCTTTATAATAGATCTGGACTCAGTGGCGCACACAGGGATTTTTCAATGGAGGGGAGGTCCACGGTTCTCATATCATGCTCCAATACGCCACCCAACATATTCTTTTGATTTTGTCGATTTTTGGGAATAAAAAACAGTTAAAAATTAATAATGAATAAACAATTAGCATTAATTAGTAAAATTAATTATTAATTAAAAATACTTAATTAAATTTTGCGTACTACATACATAAGATTATAATCAATCGAAAAAAAAATCAACGGCAATGGGGGGGGGGGTCCGAACCCGGGCCCCCCCCCCTTTGTTTGCTCCACTGTTTGGACTCATTATAAACATTTATTGGATTAAAACAGAGGCAACGTGATAAAATATAAACACATTTACGGGATTTTTATATTTGTTACAAAAAACTATACTTAAAACAAAAATATTGCGCAAAATATTCGCATTTTGTATAGTTGTATTGAATCTCACGGGTCGCAAAATTATTAAAGGCGGGCCGCTGGTTGGCCACACCAGCTTTAAGGTTTAATACCTAGAATTACATGTGGCTTTGTATTAAAGAGAGTAATTATTAAAATGACCACAGTTCTATAGGTATTAATAGTTCCATGAATGAATGAGAATTATGGATGTGAGATGTTTAACCTATTTCTGGATCATTTTGACCTTGGTTGAAAATAATTGAATGATGACATCACACCACACTGTATTATCTCATGCTCTGACGAAATAGTTAAAACTTGTTTTTGAAATGATGACATAATGAATGAATTGTTGAATTGAATAGAAATGGAATGAGTATTTTCTTTTAATGTATAGATAATGACCTTTCATAATCTTTTTATAATCTACCCTGCCTAAAGCTATTTAACAACAATACGTTCAATGCAAAAAAAAATCTTTTTTTTAATTGGGTAAAAATATTTCCCCATTTTATAATATTCTGTTGAATTAAAAAAAGACGCATGATATGTTTGTGATGATTTTATATTTAATGATTTCACATGCGTTTTAAAGAGCGCTGTACCCTCTGGTCTTATCTCACGAATTACATGTTAGTATCATGAATTCAAGTCAGAATTCTAAATACATGGCACCTCTGAATATGGTTAATCTAACTGCATCTAAGTTTTCGACACTCATTCATCTACAATCATCACTTAATTCGTAATCCCTCGAATAGCAAAGTGGTGTGAGTATTTGGAACAGGGAACTATCGAATGTAAAATTTTTCGTCATTTGGCTGCGCGACTTAGACCTATTACTGCATCTACTATTTATACAGACTTTTTTTAACACTTCTTTTTACCTTTAAGGTATCCGACTACGTTCGGAACCGTGATTTTAAAAAGGAGCAAAAAAGGATAATTTTCATGATATTTAGTGTCACTTAGATTAGAATACATGTATAAAATTATTTTAAGGACATTTTGACAAAAGAAGTTATTTAAATACAATATATTTCGGCTAAAAATTAACTTAGAATAACCTTTTTTCAAAATGTTCTCCTTTTATGAAAAATGCTTCTATTAAAATAATATTTTGTCTGTATATAGCTCAGACCTCTGTACAGAGGGCTCAAATATGATTTTTGAAAAATTCACATTATTTTCAGAGTTACAACCATTTGAAATAATTATCGGCGTTTTTTTCTTAAAATTTCTCCCCTCTGTTTTCGTAAAACATGGATAAACCCACTTCTAAGTTATATATTTCAAAAATTCTAGTTGAGCCTCTGTACAGAGGTCTGAGCTATATACAGGCAAAATATTATTATAATAGAAGCATTTTTCACAAAAGGTGAGTATTTTGAAACTTGGTCGTTCTATGTTCATTTTTTGTCAAAATATTTTGTACTTAAATAATTTTTTATTGTAATACTATTCTTAAAACAATTTTATGCACATTTTCTAATCTAAGTGACATTAATATGGTAAATATTATCCATTTATACGCTTTTACAAAATCACGGTTCCCAACATAGTCGGATACCTTAAAGAAACAGTACACATCTAATTATATATGTATATAAAAATATTACAAAATACTGGTTTCAAATAAATAATGTAGCCGCAATGTGATTAAAAAATCGAAATGGAAACAATCGTTATCGTATTGGCGCGCTACGTGTAAATTTAGTTATTAAATCTTTGCATATGTGTTTCTATAACAGGCTTAGCTAGTTCTGAGTTCAAAATTCACTCGGGGACCTTTTTTAGATATGTAGACCCTTTAACTGAGACTGTAGATACACATGGTGAAGCCCCTGTAGCTTGGAGGCCCCGTATCATTGATACGGTGGTAGCTCGCCCCTGGTTTCTATTATATTTTGTTTGAAAATATTACGTTTTAGTAACGGCTATGTAATTGCAAACATAAGAAAAAATTACTTAATTTTCTTGTTTGAAATACATGTTCTGGTAAATATTTTTACTGGGGACAATTTAGTGATCTAGTCTAGGATGACACATCCTTCAAATTTTCCACAAGGTTTTTCAGAATCTGTAAAAAGGGAAATCTATAACGTAAGATGAGAAAGTACTTTGCGGATCCCCTAGAAATGCGCTGCAGACATCCGGGAGTTGGCGGATTACAGTTTAACCCCTTCGCGACACGCTGATTCAAAGAATATATTTAGAAAATGCCTAACATTTTAAATACTGGATACATACTTTCACTCTTGGAACTAAAATAGTTTACTTGGATTTTTGCTGTCCAAAATTTTCCATTCATTCTGGGTAATCGAGTCTCCTGTATTAAAACACTACACGCTCTTCCTAAGTCTTTCGAATAGGGCGTGATGATTGTATTAGTGCTACCCACTTTGTTTCTTGATCTCATAGGAAAGTTCTTTCTTTGGGTATAAGTCAAGGACTGACTGTTACTCCTCCACCTAGGTGTCACGCGTTAACAGACAATACGCACTCCGCCATTTATTTCAATAGCCATTTCTTTATGAAACGCAGCGTTTCAGTTATGGTGCAATGTGGAATAATGTGATTGATATATTTTAGTTACTTATTACTACGAATTTTATTTTGAAATTAATCTCTTCTGGAGTAAGTATGTTTGTTTTGTGTTTGTTGTTATTATTTTGTGAAATTATTGCGTAACTCTGTAATTGATAAAGCACTAAATTTCTGAATTGCTTTCGCAAGAAATATAAAACTGTGGGAAATGACTCTGAAGTTATATGCAATCCGTTGTTGACGTTAGATGAAAATTTATTGCTGTGGATGGTTATTATTGAAGTGGATGTTGAATTTTCAACGGTGATGAAAATTAAGTTATTAGAGTTTATCTCATTAACATAGAAAATCAATTTATTTATATCAATGAAACAAAGCTTTCTTGAACTAAAGAAATTTAATACAAAATTTTCAAATTTTTTGAAAAACAAAATATTTATTGAGTTTTTGGAAAACAATCTGATATTTTTCTTTGAATTGTGTTTTTTACCATCAAATTGTCGACAAAATGTTCGATGCCGTTCATTTTGTTATTCATTTCACCTTTAAAATGAGCCTCTAAATATAACAGCGCATACTTTTCATGACATTCCTCGTTTCAAATATGTGGGAACACGGGAGCTGTGTTATTCATTTCATTTTCTTCGTCAGAATCTGCATCAATGATATTTTTTGAGCTTTGAACAAACTCTGAAATGCCTTTGTCTTCCATAATTGGGGCAGTACACATATCATCATCTACTGCAATGAATTCTTTCGATAATACAATAAGACAGTTCAATCCGGCTGGTGTTTTCCGTATTTTATTCATTCCCAGAAGGGAAATGTTTTCGTGTTAAATGATTTTAATTTAGTGTTAAGAGAAAAAAAAAAATGCTTGGAAATACAGTTTGTCGGGACCGTTGTACTATTTCGTGTTAACCGATATTTTATCTTAAGCGTTTTCGCGTTAAACGTATTTCACTATATGTTGTAGTTTTGTTTGAGTATAAGATGAATACTTTACATTTGAAAATACATGAAAAACCATAGAATCTCTCTCTCTCTCTACTTTTTTATATACTAGCTGGTATACCCGTTCTTCGCACGGGTGAATTGAAAATTTGAACTATACCGATTGAAGGATAAAGAAGTTTTTAATGAGCTAGTTTTATGTGAATTGCAAATTAATTTAAAAAAAAAAAGAAAAAGCTTTTTTGCATATCTCATATTTGTTAAATTTTAAGTTTCTTGGTCTAATAGCTAAAAAAAGGATTTTTTTTTTATAACACACCGTAATTTTCTTGTGAGTCGATTTTTGAAAACACCTTCCTAAGCTGATCTCTGCTCAGCAAAAGTAACACATTGTTACAAATTTTTTGTAATGAACGCCTAAAATAGTGTAAATAATTTATATATCTGGATATGTAATACGTTAATATTACTTTATCTTGTATTTAATTTATGTTAAAGTTGTAATATTCGCAAGCAACGCCGTTCCTTACATTATAATGACGATTCAATAGAGCCAAGTTGGCAACTTAGCGATTAGTTGAATGGTGCAGAAGCTGTAACAAAGAAAATAGCACAAAAACCTTCTCCACAAAAAATACATATACATGTCAATTTTCATAGCGATCGGTTAAACGGTTTTGTGTGAAGTGAGGCGAGGTTATATACAGAATCATTTATATATATAGATATATATGTATATATAGAGATATATACACTTATCAGTATTCATTGACATCCATTGTCAAATCCTTATCATTTATAGTTTAATGAATGAATATTTGAGAATTAAATATAACTATTCATTTATAATAAGTAAAATTAAATGGTTTTGGAGAGTTTTTTATATTTAAATACACGATTTCATTTTTTTATTTACTAAGATCATAGTTTTCCGATACCATATGACCGATGCCCTATCATGTATTTGACTAGGTTATACAAAATTTCGAAAAAAAAAATTATGGTATATTTGGAAGCATCGACATAACACTCAGCCTTTTACTCAAGGTAATTAAACGAATCACTTCGTTAAGATTCCGATGTTTATTATCATCGTCTCGGCGATGATTTGATAAGGACCACCAACAGTCATAAATCTTTTTCAAGCACGCGTACCCGCATAAAAAAATGTTGGCGATAGGCGCACTCAGTTATCTCTTGAGAATAAACACTCCGGAGAGACAGATACCTCTGATAACTACAGGAAACCTCTGTTGCCTGTTGTTTCAGAGAAAGTAGAAGTGACAAAGCGAAAAGGCATTATGAAAGCATTATCCTGGGCTTAAGCGCTGGTAAGTACGAACTAGTGTTCAGATTCTTAACGTTTTATATAATATAACGATAATTTTATACCTTTTTGTGGAGACAGTCATAGTTTTAACTATGTTAGAACTTAATTTTAGCTGTTTTTAAAATTTGTGGCACATGTAAAGAAATTCTTTTTTCACAGAAACTTTTGTTCTGAGTAATATAAATAAATATTAGCGTTCAGATGTAATGACATTAACATTCTTTTACAAATATATATATATATATATATATATATATATATATATATATATATATATATATATATATATATACCGAACACTCTGATATCATCACAAACCGTAGTTAAAATGGTTCTATTTTGCCTGAGTTTTCTAATTGTAATGAAATAAAATGAAGTTTGTATAAACCTGTAATTTATTAGTAAAACCGATAATTGTCGATTTCTGACTACCAATGTCTCTGTAATCGATATCGTTGCAGGTTCAGTGCACCATTTTTTACTTACAGTTTATTTATTTTTATTCGATAAAACACTTGATTTTAGAGCCGAAGTGTTTTTATTTATGTCATGTACGTAATCTGTGAACAAGAATTTATGATAACATCATGAATTTATGGTATGAATGACTTTTATGTTCGGTTTCTCTGAGAAAAACTTTAATATACCTTATCAATCCGCGTCATATATCCTGGTAAAATTTATCAGTATAAATTGGTTACAATCGTTAGATCTTTTTAGTCTTGGATTTATCGGTTTTTAAAAAATAAATAATCTTTTGTTGCAACGTTAGTGAAAATGAAATTTAAAATTACAGATACCCATGCGAAATTTATATGTTTAACAATTATTGCACAATTTAAGGGAATACTGATTGCTTAAGGTTGAGTTTTGGGATATAATGTGATATTCAAACTCGCTGGACTTAATTTCAACTGTATAGCATCATTTAAATCAGCGCTTCTTAAATTGTAATCCATGAGGGGTTCGCGAAGGTCTCTCATTTAATGTTAAAATTTCCCTCTTTTATTGACTCTAAAAGGCCTTGTGAAAAAATTGAAAGGTGTGTCATCCTAGACCACATCACTAAATTGTCCCCGATGAAAAAACTGTCACAACATGTATTTTGATCAAGAATATTAATTCAGTGTGTTTAATGCTTGCAACTACATAGCTTTTACTACAACGTGATATTTACAAAAAAATATTGTTGGAACACATATGCAAAAGATGAGAGGGGGAAAAAAGTGCTAAAAATCCGTATAAGAAGCAGAGGCAGTCTTACCACTCAACCATGTGTTGGGAACCAGGGAAGGGTGTTCAAAATATTGGGGGTCCTCTATGTCACGCTGATACATTAAGGGAGGCTGAGGGATACGAAAGCTTTAGAACCACTGATTTAAATTATTAATTCATATTTCTTTCTCGCATTTATTATCAAAATGTGAGGTTAGTATATTACTTTCGCTAAGATCAATTGCTAAAATTAATCTGGGATAGCTAACAAGGGAATTTCCTCAAAAACTGACAAAAGTATATTACTGGAACTGAACATCAGACAGTGATTTATGAGGATTACGCTGCCATCACAGATGTAGAAGTACTTCTAGATGCGTTTTTATCGGAATTTATTTTGTGAGTCAGGCACTGATCAACAAGGACGTAGAGAAAAAAAATACCCATATCGCTTGTTCAAATCAAAACACGTTAAAAATATGCCCTAATGGAACTTTAACTTTCAATTTGAATTTCACCTTTTATTTGAAGGAGGGTCTGGTAAAGTGATTTTTATGTAACATTTTTGATTCATATACATTTATATTTTTTCAAGAACTGGGCAATCTTGAACAAGAACCCGTCCTGGTTTCCTGGTGGTCCTAGAAAAACTGCTGTAATTCATTTTAGACTTTTGATAGGGCATAGCTGAGATCTCAACTGTACAGAATTGATATCGCCGACTCACCGGACTTGTACTCTTTGACTCTGGTCAGCGTATGACCGCTGAACATTTTGGTCTCACACATGTGCCCTGCACTATTTATAATTAAGTCTTAATTCTGTTGTCGAAAAATAATGGAGAGCACGTGCACTGGTGGCATAGGTGCTATTGTAGTGTGTAGCATATGTAAAATAAATATTATTATATATATATATATATATATATATATATATAATTTTTTTAATGATTTATACGTAAATGAGGTAAAAGTGAGTGGATATTAATGATATTTTAGTATTAAATTTTTTCTTTAGTGATAATAGTATAAAGAAAGTCCGAAATTGTGTATTTAAAAGCCGGAACTAAACATAGGCTTAGAATGAATTCTGTTAAATACAGTTTTTAATCAAAATCATCTATATTAACTAAACTCTAATTGCTGTTAACAAACCTGTTTTTCAGCGCGAAAGGTTTTTCAGCAAAATTTCATTCTTAGCATTTCCTGAACGTTTTTCCGGAAATTAATTACTAACAGAAATTAGAGGATACAATCCTTTTAGTCCAGTGCTTCTCAAACTTTCAATATTTCCGACACAATTTTTAGTCATTATTTTCATCTCGCCACCTTCCATGCAATAACAATGTATTGAATTCAATAATGTACTTTGACATAAAGCTACAATACGACTGTAATTATAAGCCAACAAATTATCAAGATAAGTATTAAATATTTTGTAAAATTTTATATGACCAGCCCCTGGGGGGGGGGCGTCACTGGTAATTACTAAACCTTTTTTTTTTAAACTTAGTATTGTTAAACTAATAATCAAATACCTTATGCTGTACTAATATATTTATAAGTATATTATATCACTGTGTATGTGTATTTTATTTTTTATTATGTCAGAAGGTATTTTGTTTTCGACATGCTCTTGTCCCCACATAGGGTTATCATGCCCCTCTAGAGGGCACGTCTAACAGTTTGAGAATCGCTGTTTTATGCAGTTTCTTAAGCCTTACCAATTTGACTAAAAATTTGATATTCAATTAACCCCAAAGAACTTTCATGTGTGATCCATCTTTAAACAATATTTTGTGTTAATATTAAAAATACTTAGAGATAATCAAAAATAATTCACTTCGTGATCTTAGATAAATCGAATCCAGATTTTAGGGAATATTTGTACACAAAATTTTATGATTACTCTCTACTTTTAGTTTTTTGGCCTTTGTAAAGAACACGCACAAACTCTCATTCAAATTTTATTAATAGGTATATATTTACGGTCTGTTAACAGCGGAACCGAGATACGGAAGAATAATTGTTATTTTCTTTTTAATTAACTGTGAATGCAAAGCGTGATATTCAGTGTTATGTCATCGGTTTGGTATTCTGTCACGTGATAGAAAACCAGTTATATACCTTTTATTTAGATAGCGATTTTAAGTTAAAGCTTTTCTACTCTGTGAAGAAGGAAATGTTATTTTTTTTCACAACCTTTCTAAAAATTTTTAACTTTTCCTCTCAAATATTGCTTTTTCGTTTTTATCAATGTCAAAATCAATGTCTACGTAATTGGTCTTTTTTTAAGGAACTTCTTGAATTTTGTTTTCCTGCTTCTTTTTCTCGAGTACAATATATTTACAGATTTACGAATATCTGCAAATAAGGGTTATTCTTTAAGAAATTTTCTGATTTTTCGTTTAATATGTATAATTTTGTCATTCTTGTTGCAGTTCAGGGGCTTAGCTACCACGGTATCAGCCGTATCAATGATTCGGGGCATCCAATCTACATGTACCCAAACTGTACAAAATCGTAAAATGTTATCAATAGTTTTATTAATGAAGATCACATTTCCAAAAAAGGGGCCCCCAATGTGAATCTTGATACAGGGCCCACTCAGGAGCAGCTATGCCAATGTTGCAATTTAATGTCGGTTGAGACACAAAAGAAAATATTGGTGCTTTTAAAAAAGAAATACAAGAGATGTGGTTAACATGTCATTTTAATCCCATTTTGAAATGAATAACCATGTTTTAACATATTTATTTACCTTATTTTTAACAGATAAAAGTATAATTTTTATGGTTTAGCGGTTCCAGTTCCCGTATAACGTACGGGCTACTGGAAGTTGGCCGCAACTGGTTTGCCCATACGCTGTTCGGGCACTTACCGTAAACTCCGGCGTATAACGCGCACCCATACTTTCAAGCTGCATTTTTTGATTTTTAGGTATATTCCCCGTATAACGCGCACCCACTTTTCACGAAGGAACCTGAAACGTACGTATGCAATGCTATTGTGCTTTGAAGACATTTTTTAGAGATATTATCCCACACAAGATAATGTGAAAAAGTAATATACTTATAGGACTACAACTCTTTTAGTTTAATAGAAATGTCACATTTGTTTTTAATAAATAGTATTCTAATCTATGTAGAATTCTTAATTTTTTCATGTTCATCTTATTTTTTATTTTTAAAGCTCTCAGTTTTATACCGGCATGTAACGCCCATTCGTAAACTTCGATCTTATTTTTTGTGTTTAAAGTGTGCTTTATACGCCGGATTTTACAGTATATTTTCATTCTTTCTTTAATTTGCTCTTATTTTTAATTTTTATGGTGCATTATTTATCATTGAACCGTGTGTTGGGAGTCAGGGAGTGGTAATCAAAATCTTTGGGGACCTCGATGCCAGGCTGATACATAAAGTAGGACCGCGGCGATCGAAAGTTTAAGAACCGCTGGTTCAGACGATTTTAAGTATTCAGGAACATATCTAGAGAGTCTTCCTTCTCTCTACCAAGCAATTTGAATGCGTGGCATAATATTAGTTCTACGAAAAATTTCTGCTTTCCTCCACAAATCTAGACTTATACGTTTATTTGAATACAATGGTGTCTATCTGAAGGAGCATAAACAATTTTTTTTTAAAAAAAATGTATTGTCTCCGTGAAATTAGATGTATATTTTTTTGATTTTTGAAAA
>BMAV01009750.1:0-14170 GCA_019973955.1 Trichonephila inaurata madagascariensis
ATCGCGAAGCTTGTTTTGGGGGCCCGGTAAGTTAGAGGTGTAGGATTTCGAAATGATCAGACATTCTATATTTCTTAATATGATTTTTTATTAAAATTTAACTTAAATTATTTAGATATCGAACAAACTTATATTAAGTGAGAAAAAACCAAAACCGTAGTTTTAACTAATTTGATCGCGCAATTAGATCATTTATCAATATAAATATATTATATCCCCTAATCTAAATCTCAATAATATATAGCTTTCGAATATAATCTTCCAAAACCTTAAATCAACGCCCAACTTTTTAAAAAATCTTTCCCAAGGTTGTACAATGCTATGTACCTTGGTATAGTTGGGGGGGTGGCGTCTTGATTTAAGTAAGCCCGATCAACACCCCTATCTTCTCTACACTCAATTTTCTAAATTGCCATTTTGCTCACTAAAATTTTCTATCCTTTTAAAGGTTATTTATTTGCATCTATGTTGTTTTCATTTTTGGATTTGGGTTTGAAAAGTTTTTCAAATGGCGTCAGATAACATAGAGATTATTTTAAAGGGAAGAACCGGAGATGTCAAACTGTATTTGATAACATGTGACTTAGTTTGAATTTTCATAGCGTGACTTATTGCATATTATGGCAGAATTGTTTTCTTTAAAAATAAATCATTTTTTAAAAAAAAAAAGCAATTTTCAACACATATAATGATTTTACTACGAATGACTCATTCAAAATAAGATGTCTAATTTTTTTTTTGAAATATGATATCACACTTTCAAAACTTGACATAGTTAAAAATTCAAACTTATAAATTTTTCTTAGAAAATACATTAAAAAATTATTTTTTATATTTTATTTCAAGAAATAACTTGTAATAAGTATAAGTATAACTTGTATCAGTAAATTTTTTCAACAATATGATACAGAAAATACCAAAATTTAACATACAACATATCCAACAAAATTTTATTAACGCTCCTCGGTTATTAGATTGGGAGCCTCTGGTTTAAATTAGAGTTTTACGTTTATCTATAATTAAAGCCAAATACTTCATTCCGGAATCAGTGATTTCTGAGATCGACAGTTAATGTAGTATGGTATCCGGTATTCGTTGTCAGATCGAATTCAATTATGCACGATTGTAGGCTCATAATTAAATAAAGAGGTATGTTGATTTTACCCTTGAGGTACTTCCTAAATCTAAATTAATATTCGTAGAGAAAACTCCGAAGCCTTAGAGCTCTGATTAAGGAAGTTTGTTTAATCGGATTAGCCTAAGCTCCAGTTTGTTGGAAGGGTGGAAGAGCGTCGTGTTGATGACTGCTACTGCAATCATAATTTCATACGAGGTATGAGAGAATAATAAGATATCCTTTAATTTGGAAAGGGTTCATAATATCGAGAAAAAAATTGGCGTTCCAAACGAATACCTAAATGAAAAAAAAAACTGGAGTAATCATATTTTTTTTCTCTTAATTAAAGTAATTTCTCGCTTCTCATTTGCGCGGAAAAGGAAAGAAATTCGGTGAGAATTAATTTTTTTAGGGAGAAGGAGAAAAAGTGCCCATATGATGTGTGTGCGTGCTATAGGTTTCTACAAACACCATTTTACACGATTTATACAGAATGATTTTTTTCAATTAGAATATATCTTCCAAATTTATGAACATGTTAACAATTAATAAATTAAAACCTGAATTTAATAGTTCATATTTTTTTTTAATTTTGATTACAAATTTATTCTGAAAACACTAATTTCAAGATAAATTGATTTTTGCCAGCTTTAAATAAATTGAATTTAACAAAAACACAATCATATTTAATTTAATTAAAATTACATAAACTTTTTGATCATAGGAATTGTTTGGGGGATTATGCCTGGCAAATTTAATTGCAACAAAGAAGTTCGAGATTTGGAGAGAGAATTTAAATAGTCAAATACAAAGTAATAAGAAAAAAAAAGTATGGCTCCTAGGATTCACCCGGTTGCACATCCAATCAGATGGTTAGAATATTAAAGAAAGTTTCCATGAGCATTTCCTTTTTCATGAGCTTTTTCTCAAGATTTCAGTACCATTATAAAATATATGTATTTCACCTCTTGTCACTACTTGCTTCATAATTAATACATCTTCTTTGCGTTACTAGAGCAAATAACAAATGGCAGAGTTATTCAACAGACTTTAATCCGTTTAATCGTGAAGAATACATGCAAGTTTCGTCTTCAATTGAGCGTGAGCCGCAGGCGTCTGAGAAATCAAATGAACAGAGTGTCTTGACATGTACGTATGTACATTAATAGGAAATATTACAGTGGCGCCAAAGCTGTTGAAATTCATTTTCCGCATAAAAAAATGCATAGAAAAAATCGCATAAAAAAGATCGCACAAAAACACAAGTTCTGTTATATATATATTAAAAATGTGTAAACATAGATTATGTAAAATATTCAGAACGAAAATCAAATTTTAATTCCTCGCCTATCACTTATCGGAGGCAAACAATTTTTATAATACATCGCAGTCCATATATTCTGATTAAATGTCGGTATAAGCTTGAGTTTATTAAATTTATTTCGTAAATAAATTAAGAAGGTTAATTAATTACTTCGGGTAGTTATTTTGAGAATATTAAATGTCTGACGTGAGACAATTAGGAAAACAATTTTTCGAGAGGTGAAAATAAAAAGCTGAGTAGTAATTTTAATTGTGAAAATGTTTCAACCGAAAAAATGTTTAACGTATATATTCTTAGAAACTAGGTAAATTAAGTTAAAGTTTCATTAAAATATATATATTACATTTTTGGTGAAGAGAAATACAGATGATAGATCTCAAAATATTTATTATCACTTGAATAGATGCACATAGCAAGAGCACTAGCAGTTCGTTAAAAGGATATGCTCAGTAATTTTTAAGGCAGTCAGTAGAGTAAAAACTTTTGAAAATCGATTTTGGGTTTTGTGATATTTCTAAAATCTCCAAATCATTAAGTTTCCGATGATATAACATTCAAGCCATTATATGAATTTGAAGTATTTTAAAATGTCTTTTAAAAATATAATCAGTTGCCACGGGCCACACCCACTTCGACAGATTAAGTTTAAATTTTCGCCTTTTAAATTTGAGAACTTGCAAAACCACCACAAAATTTCATTGAATCATACACAATTAACTGTGTATTAAATGTATAACAACTGCAAGTTTAACTGTTAGGAACCAAGTTTGTAAAAATTATGAAAACGTTTACTTTTAATTTGAAGTTTAGTCCCTGGACGAAATTTTTTTGTGATGTAATTAGAAACAATTAGAGAAATTTCTCCTTCTAAATTTGTATACTTTTAAATATTTAATAACTTGTTTGTGAGAATTCTATTTAAAACGGGCTTTTTGAAAAAATGATAATCATAAAATTATTTCAATAGCTTAAAAATGAGATATATGGCAGAATTGAGGATGCATTTATTGCAACCAGTATAGATATAGCCAATAGTTGTTAAAATATTGCATAAGTAAAACACCTGATTTTCATCTAAACAATAGTAAAATACGTTCCATATCATCCAGTAAATCAATGAAAATTGAAGGGGAACCAAATAGGCTACATTTTTTATTTAATAGGGTAGGAATTTTTTATAAAGATTTCTGTTTTCTAAAATTTATAGTTTTAAAAATGTGTAAGTTTACTATATGCATGCACTCTGTGTTTCTTAAGTGCAAATGTGTATACTGAAGTGCCATTTTTGAAATATTTTTAAAACATGCAAATAGAAAGCAGATATAACAAAAAAATATTTTTCAATAAATTCATTATATGAATACTCGCTGAACTAATAGATTGTCTTTGAAAAAAACTAATTAATATGTTTTTAAAAAAAATTCCCTTCAGTATAAATATAAATGTCTAATTAATATACAATAAAAATTTGACTATTTATGTTTAATAGTTTCTGAGAACAAGGAATGATATGTGATGTTTGTTGTCTTTGTTAGAAGCTTGTGTTTCATACATAAAAATACATAAATTTCATGTTTAAAAACTTAAAAACAGTTCTATTTTGGCTGCTTTAGGAGTTATTTGTCAGTTTAGAGTAACTTTTGAAGTTTAAAACTTAGAAACTGTCTGCAACAAAAAAACCAAACAATATTTTTTACAAAAGCTTAACGAAAACTTGCGAAATGTCGTATAATCAGGTATTTCTAAATACCATCTCAAATTCATACCAAAACCATATTGATACATTTTAACATTATATTTGTGATGTTTTATGTTCATATTTGATATCTGTAATGCATGAAAGCTACTAATTCTTCAAAAATTGATGTAATACTAGAAATTATCTCGTTAAAAAAAAAAAAATGAAAAATGTTATTCTGGACAATTTAAGACTTTTTTGTTTATTTTATGCAAAATAAATTGTAAAGATGATAACGTTTAATAAAATTTGACAAATACATGTTGGAATTCATTATTTTTGCGATAAAGTCACACTTTATAGTAAAAATTCAATTTTCTCAAAAATGATGTTTTTAAAACTGCTTGCATCTTTTTATCAGAATATACTGCAAGATTGCACCTGATATTTTTTACTCATGTTACTGATATGTAACTATATATATTCATGTGGGGTTTTTGGGGATTTTTCCAAAATATTTGACATGAGTCCATATATCGTGACAAAAAATGTCATTTTTTTTTTAAAATTCATAGTGGTATTTTTATGTTACATGTTTTTGAGAGAAAACTAAACAATATATTTGAAATATTTCACTTCATTGCAAATATTAATGTTTATTTATTGTGCAGACAAGTTTTTAAGCTTTAATATTCAAAGGTTTTACAAAAAATGGCAACTAACTATAACAGATGTATAATATTTTTGGTCGTTGCTTGAATCTTGTTACATGCATAAAAATACACAAATTTCATGTTTAAAAACATAAAAGATTTATTTTGGACTTTTTTTAGAAATCGTTTGTGCAGTTTAGAGAAAATTTTGTATTTTGAAACTTTTAGAATTTGTGTTTGCATGTGAACATACAAATCCATAATGAAACCTTCCGCAATGTCGTAAAATCACCTATTCCCAAATCCTTACTTTTACATGTTGATACATTTTTACATTATATTTATGATGTTATACGATCAAATTTGATATTTGTAATGCATCAAAGTTAAAAATTCTTCACAGATAGTTACAGAATTTGAGAAACTCGATGCAAAATGCTAAAAAAAACTCGTTCAACAAAAATTGAAAAATACTGTATATATATTTTCTGAACATTTTAAGACTTTTTTGTTTCCTATTCTTTGCTTAAAAAAACTAAGAAGATACTACTGTTTAATAAAATAGAGCAAATACGTGTTGTAATTCATTATTTTTCTGATGAAGTGCATTTTCACATTAAAAATGCAATTTTCTCAAAATGATGGTTTTAAAACTGCGTGTACTTTTTTCTTATAATCTACTGAATGAATCAACATGCAATTTTTTCTGCATATAAATAATATGTAACTATATATAAAAATTACTTTTTTGGAGATTTTACTAAAATAATTTGCAGAAAAGCATTTATCGTAAAAAAATGACATTTTTCAAAAATTTCACAGTTTTACGTTGAATTTTTTTGAAAAAAATAAACAATATATTTGAAACATTTTGACCAGAATATAAATAAAAAAGCCTAATTAATTTACAGACCAAATTTGAAGTTTTTATATTTAACAGTTTCTGAGAAACAGGTTCCTAAATTGGCTCAGTTTAACATTGTCGGTATAGGGGGTACCGACTAGTCTTAATTGTAATATATTACTTTGTTTACTTTTATATTAACTAAAACTGATCAAACTTTTAAGTTTTGAATCTTGATTTATATATTAGCATTCACATCTCTCATTTGTATACACCTGTTATAAAAATGTTATATATATTATATCTCATCGTGTTTAGATATTTTGTCACACTTCTGATCCCCGTTGCATTTCTTAATTCCACGTATCTGTAGGTTGATTTGTTTAAATCAGTATACACCTTTTTAATTTGCATCCTCGCTAGATTATTGTTTTCTGACCTTTATGCCTCAAGAAAGCGTGCATTGTATGATCTACAATTCCATTAAAAAAAAATCTCCCTTCACTTTGGTTTGAACGATGGGAGCATGGTAGTCTAGTGGTTATGATCTCAAACTCGTGGCCGCAGTTTCACAGGTTCATACCCGTGCCGATTAAGGTATCTGCCTAAGTTTCAGAATAAATATTTGACAGAAATTATTATTTATTTATTTATTTGTCTTTGTCACTTTTTGGGGAGAGAAATTTAAAAGCCAGAAGGAAAAAAAATTAATAACATAGATAACAAGGAAGGTCTATGCTAATACCCGGGCATCACTCGAACGAAAAAAAATGACTGAAAGTTCTCACGCAGGGTACCTCATACCCGGGGTGTTGTTTTTTCTGTTTTACCGTAAAATTTATATAAAGAAATTAAAAGGAAGAAAAGTAGGAAATACAATATTTTTATTACATTTTTCACCCATAAATGTAATTTTTCTGTTATTTTTATAAATGCATTCAGTACATTGTTTATATACTTGTACCTTCCCTAGAGAGAGTGTGATGTTTTCACTGGACCTTATTCTTTTTTAATCTGTACCTTTTTAAAACTAAACCAATAGGAGTAGTCTTCTCTATTCTCTAAACTCAAAAATTTTGTAACTTCTTTTTTCCCCTCTTATTGTTCCAGCAATGTTTTTCCCCCCAAAAGTTCATCTGAAAGTGGATAAGATGTGTACCAGTTGTCTCCTTTAAAATTACGTTCTTCCCAAATGTTTGTTGTATTATATCTATTAAAAACTGTTTCTTTTAAATTACTTACATATCACATTTCTTCATCATAGCTACAATAATACGCCATTGCATAAGAAAGACTTCAAGGCATGCTCATGCATTCAGAACTGTAACGGTAACTAAGGATTTAGCTCTAGCATCAATAGTTTTTTTTTATTTTATTAATAACAGTTTATTGTTACAAAAACTCTGCATTTTTTATAAAATGTCTTATAAGAAAATGAGTAATAAACCATATTTTTTGGTAATTTTAAATAGATTTTAGAGATTTTAGTTCATTGCTTTATAACTGTGATTGTGTATAATAATTTAACTTCTATGTAGAGTGTTTTGATTTTCGACACATCTTTCACCAAATTTTACAAAAATTATGTTATTTTAATAACCTTAAATTTCCCCATATTTTCCTGATTGGTGCTTTTCATTAATTCAAGTCATAAGCATCAACAAAATAACACAAAATTATTAATAGCATGACCTTTAAAAAACTTATCTCCGTACGTAGTACCTTAAGACCCACCATGTAAAGGGTCTGATGTACATTAAATTTGTCAAGATATAATGTCCTCTTTTTGGCATTGTGTGGTAGTTTGGGGAGGAGAGTGTTAGGGTAACGTCTTCGTCAGTAGACCGAGGTTCAAATTAGTGAGGTCAATCTCTACTAGTTCTCGTGTTGCTTTATAATGTGACGTTATTGTAACTATCACTGGCTTAAAAGATGGTTTCCATTCATGTCCTTTATTTATAATGGATTTTGTTTATTTACATACTCCCAATGAAATCTTCAGAAAAAATTCCGTTTGTCAATTATAACATAACCTTACATATTTAGTGTTTGACACTTTATAATCCCGTTTAGGATCATGTGTGTGTGTGATCACGCATATCTAATCACGCCTTTCTTCCACCAGGGCCCACGTTATCATATATATGATTGTGCTTTCCTTGCTCTGAGGCCCATGATCACATTGTAGTGATTTGAGGGTTTTGGAAACGTTTTTTTTATTAATTTTTTGAGGCATAGATAACGGTTAAAAATGTTTTTTTTTTTTTCGAATAATTTTTCACAAAACTTTGAACTTCAATATGTGCTTTTGGCTTCGAGTATCTTTTTTTAATTAAATCTGGAATATTTATGAATGTAAACAACTACACATATTTAACTCTTTAGAGAGAATTGAACATTTAAAGGTTCTTAATTTATTGCGTTATGGATTTCAGTTTACATTTTTTTTTTGAGTTTGAAAGCTTATTAGCTAATTGACCATCATACATTCATAATAATCGTTTTCAGTATTTATTTTATTTTTGGTTATTTTTATTTTGTTTAGTATTGCAACAATATTTTTTTTTATTTTCAAAAGCATTTGAAAAGCAGATGTTCATAAAAGAAATTCGATGACTCATTTTTAACGAAAAAGAAATCTTTGTTTCTCTCTTTTTTCTGATTCAATTTTTTTTTTAAATTTGTAAAAACAAACAATTTTTTCTATTTTTTAGCCAAAATTATCATAACCAAAAGAACAGAAAATACTAAGTGATTCAATTGATACTAAGAAAACTTTGGGATTAAAAAAATAAAAATAAATATATCAGCTGTTTTTTAAAAATTTGTTAGTTCAATCCCAAAAAAAAGTTTAAGTGAGAGAAATTTATCGTTTGGTTTTGAAGATAGTATTTTGCAAGTTATGCGTCTAATTTTATTTTAATCATCATGACTTAAATATTGGAAAGGGTGCTCTTTTTTACTTAAAATAAAAACATTTTCTTTAAAATTAGCAATTTTTTTTAAAAATATAGCGAACTACTGTACTATTTTTTATGTACTGTATATTCAGATATTATCAATGATAGTAAATTGAATAGTTTAATGTTTTTCATTGCATCAAAGATTTTATATCAATTTTTAAATGAAATTAGGCTTAGCAGGGAAATTCGCCTGGCCCTATGCGTGCGTATACTTTCGGAAGGTGCCGGCCTGGGGAAACGTTTCTTTCCACTTTCGCTGGTTCTGAAGGAGTTATTAGAGTCAACTACAATGAGTATTACGTTATGAGACAAAAGCAGACAAGTTTAGTAATTAAATATGTAGACATTATTATGACCCATATATAGTTTTTAGACAAAAATGGAAGATTCTATTTATTAATTAAATTTTCCAAATAAAATACATGCATGCCCGAGGATACTAAATTTGAAATATATCATTCAATGTATAAGAACAAAACAAAATGTGAAAACATATTTAAGTGCTCCTTTCATTTCCATGTTAACATTATTTCACTAAGAAAATATTGTGTCTAATAATAAAAACTAGTTGATTTACGATAGGGGTCTTAAACTTTTCACACTCTAGGGACAAATTAACAAATTTACAATGATCCGCGGGCCACGTCAGTGAATTTGCAATGATCCACGGGCCGCACGACTTTCAAAAAAGTATTGTAGTCAAGAAATGTATATAAAAAAGGGAGATATATTTGTTTTCCAGACTACAACTGATTCTAAGGAAAGAGATGGTGTTCACAGATTTGTATTTTTATATCGGTTTCAAAAAAGCTAACTGAAAGTCGAATTAAAATACTCTTGCAAACGTGAGAATAATAATTTAAAAACCAAAATATTTTTCTTACAATTCCTCAGTAATATATATTCTAGAAGCAATAATTAATATTTTCTTCTAAGCAAACCATATTTTTTTTAAAAAAAAATATGACTGAAAAACAGCTTATTTCATACGTGGTGTCACTAAGAAAGAAAAAAAACATCGATCCTAGTTCTCACACTTGATCATAAGCTTCTAATTTAATTTTTGACATTTTTTTCCCTTAAAAATATTCTTACATCGCCAAAGCTCTTGATAATGAATGGCCTAGCAGGTGCACATTCGATTTCAGAAATTACGGAGTAATATGAAGTAATTTATTGGCTCTCTCAAAGAATAAAAATGAAGTAAAAAATCTGTTTCTTAAGGAATAACGGTGATTAAGCGTAAATTAATGAAAATATGGAAACCATTTATCTTCAAAATTTTTAAAAAAAATGTGCTTCAAAATATGCAGGAAACCTTAGCTGTCTCATTTGTCTGCTAATTAGCCTGAAAAAATAGAATAAAGTTCCAACACACGTGGATCAACATTTTCTCTTACAATTTGAAAGAAGTACAATCAAAGGAGTATTCATAAATTATAATTTTTCTTGAATTTGACTGTTATAGAAAGTTTTAGATACAAATAATAAATTAGTATGTACCAATTTTAATCGAGATAATTCACAATAAAGTTTCATATTATCAATTTTATTCTTAATGGGCCTGTGGATTGGTATTTAACCATTGTAGATCAATTACATGCCCTGGTAGCTGCCATCTCTTTTAAGTGGTGTATCATATAGGTTTCTCATATAGGTGATATATATATAGATGACCGAAGTTAATTTTAACCCCCAGTTTCTTCCACCGAGGAAGGCACCTGAACTCTGACGATGCAAAGTAGTACTAGGATTTTAATATAGCTGAGATCCCCTAATGTTTTTAAATGACTGTTTGGTAAATAAAACCTTGGTGTATGATTAAACCTACTTCTACAAGCATATAATATTTTTTCTTTGTATTTTTATATAAATTTCCCGATACCATAGCTTATTTTTCTCGCCAATTTTCTTTAATAGGGCATTTTGATTCCATAGATGATTAATATTTTCTCGCAATATCAATTGATTTGAGTTATGTTAACATACCGTATCACTAGAACGTCCAGGATTTCGATTCCTCTTAAGCATCCACCGGTGTCGTTTCGACACCACGATGCAAAATATATAAAATAAATATCATACCTAAATAACTGCAGGACTACTGATTAGTAGGGTTTGTTTTTAAGACTTTTTAGTATTATTTTATGTAATTATCATATATTATGACCCTTTATATCATTAAAAAAAAACCTGACGTTGACATTATGTTTTGCGAAGTTTGTTGGACCACTGCAAAACATTCCAAGTTGAAAATCTGCCAGGCATATTATTATTATACGGTATCCATTCTTTGCCATCCCTAAAGACATACAAATCAAGATTTACTAGGATATTGTCAATTTCATCTGTACATTCATCAGATTATTCGCAGTCACTTTAACTCAATCTACCTCTTCATCGGAATCTAAATTAAAACAAGTCACACACACAAAACTATTTCATTTTCACCACCATCTGTTTCATTCTCAGTAAGCTTTCGATTCAAATTAGCAATTTTATCAGGGCTTATACCTTTTCGAGTCATTGTTTCAAGGTGTCTGCTCTGTACAAGGTTCAAAAATCTAATTTTTTTTATAATTAAGATTTTAATTTATTTATTTATGAACAGATAAGCAAATGCTGTATAACGAAACAGTTAGATACAGTGACTTTCGAAAAACCGACTCATTTCCACTGTGAACCCATTAACATTTAACTCAAGGTCAAATAAATGTGCAATATTTCTTCCGAAAGTTTGTTTTATCAATGGTATCTACTTAGCTCATTGCTTCTGAAGCTTTCAATGCTTGCGACTCAATTTTCAATTTTAATCTTCATCGCCCTACCCTCTCCGTACAATAATAATATATAGAATGTAATAATAATGCATTACGACGTAAGACTAGAACGTGACTCTAATTATAAACCGCCCAAATTAACAAGATATTTTTAAATTTTGTATATGACAAGCCCAGAGAAATCACTAGTAAGTTTTAAATCTGTTCTTAACATAGTATTGATAAATTAATTATCAAATACATTGTGCTGTGCTGCTACATTTAGAAGTATATTATATCAGTATGAGTGTGTCAGAATGTATTTTGTTTTGCATCTTTTCTCACTAAATTAATATATATATATATTTTTTTAATAATCTTCTATTTTTGACTTTTCCATCCCCCCACGTAGGGTTGTCAAGCCTCCTAGGAGGAGCACCACACAGTTTGAGAAACACTGACTTAGCTAACTGCCTTTTGCTGAACGGCAGCTATTTAAAATGATTAATTGATTTATAGTCGAAAAGGCACCACCGAACGTTCTAGGTATATTTAGTTTTAAAATCTCTCCTAATTAACCTACAATTACAAATTTATTCTGTGTTATCTCCATGGAAAATGATTTCGAGTAAAAGTCATGAAAAATTTTGAAATTCCCTGCAATAATTTGAGTAGGAGAACAAACTAATTAGGTTTCGGTGTCCAATCTACGCCGACAGATGCTCTTGTCTGTTAAAAAGTGAAATGCAGAATATTTCAGAATTTAAATGTGTTTTATTTGAGATAAATTTGAAATGGTTGTATACTTTAAATTAATATTCCTCATATGATTTTACAAAAAGATAAATTATCAATTCGGCTTACCAAACTTCCAGCTTGATCATGGACATAGCACTGCAGTTTGTATTTACCTCACTTTTTTTCTTTCTGCAGTTAATAAGACTTACTCGCGATTATTGTTGAAAATAATTGTAATATTCAATTATCACTAGGAATTTTTTTTTCACATTTTCAAAGACAAAAAGTACAAATATAAGTTTTCTAAAATTTAATCGACATTACCAATGACTGTACAAGTACTTTTAGTATTTGATATTTGTGTCAAAAGATCTGGGAAAAAACGCACTAGCACACACAAACATAAAATTATATGACTTGGATTATACCAAGTATTGTGTTTGTTTAACGTGTTCAACCTTTGAGAAAAAAGATTTTTTTTAGCTACTTTTACCATAAGACGAGTAATGTAAATTAGACTGCGTTTACCGTAAAATCCGGCGTATAACGAGCACCGGTGTATAACGCGCACCTATACTTTCAATCTAAATTTTTCAATTTTTAGGTATATTCACCGTATAACGCGCACCTCCTTTTAACGAAGAAATCTTAAGTAATAATATGCATTGTTTTTATGTTTTGAAGTATTTTATTCGAGGTATTATCCCAGACTTTTGAAAAAATAGTATACTTCTAGAACTACAACTGTTCTTGTTCATAAGGCAAGTCGTTTCTTTTAAATAAACAGTGTTTCGATACAACTAAAAGTAAATTTTTTTTTATGGCTATCCTTTTTATTTTTAAAGCTATCGTTTTTATACCCGGCGTATAACGCGCATTCTTAATTTTCGATCTTATTTTTTGTGTTCAAACTGCGCGTTATACGCCGGATTTTACGGTATTTTTCTTTCTTTACATCTAACTTACTTATTATCTACTAACTTTTTTGTATGTATAAATCTAACAATAAAATAATCTACAAAAATTAAATGATTGTTTAAAGCACTAAATTCACTTACACCCAGCAAACTCACTGAACAATGAGCAAAACTCTTGTAAAAGGAACTTTCCAACTTAAACAGTTATTAAAGTTTTCTACCCACTTTTATTCAAACCGTATTCGAACATTCTTTTCGGAAACCAACGAAAAGCCTAATTGCCCAAAGGCGCTTTTCATTGGTTTTTGAAGTGAGGTGGAAACGGGATCGGTGCGATGAAAGTGGCGATATTATCTCCCATTAAAAGACATAGGTAAGGGGTGAAACGAGATGGAATACCACCGAGAGGGATGCGGCAAATGACATATCGATCTTAACCCTCCCTTCCCCCATCTATCTACAGGTGCTACTCGTCGGTGCATTGGAGCGATAAGGAAGAGGGGAAGAGAGGGTAATCACCCTTTTTAAAATTGCTCATGACACCGATGTACTAATTTCTCTGGGGAACTTTGTCTAACGATCCTTATAGCTTTCTGAATATCAGTGAAGAAATTGTGAAAACGACGAATGATGCATTTCACTTCCCTTATCCTTTCTGTTTTGGATTCATAAATAACGAACGGGACTTGGGAGCGTTGAAAGAGAAATATGTAAATGACACAGAGAAACGTTTAATTATTTTGGGAAGCATCTTTTAAAATACATATGACGATGTGGAAAATCGAACTGGTGTTGGAAATCTTTCAATAGGGATGTTGCTAATTGTCCAGCAAATTAGTTTATTATTAATTGGCACAGATGATGGTAAAATGGTGTGCTATTGTATGCCTTTTTTCACTCTTTTGAACTTATTAATCTATAATTATTTATATTTATCAGATATTAATATATCTTAGAGGAATTAAATGCTTCACTAAAACATTTAACTGTATCATACAACAGATATTTAGTAAATCTATTTTATTGTATTTGTTAGAAGCTCAGCAAAAGTGAAATTCATTTTTGATAACTATTCATATAATTAGTTTCAACCACAGTGGGCAACAGGCCATTAAAGGGAAAGGCCCCCTTTAACTTGGAAACCCAAATAAAACAGATGTTCCGGTAAGGTAGTCAG
>BMAV01009751.1:0-130801 GCA_019973955.1 Trichonephila inaurata madagascariensis
GGCAAACACACACCCTTCTTTTCATATTTTAAGGTTATTTTATCAATGAACATAAAGTTTATATTTTTGGGGCTAATTTTTTCGGGGGTAGGGGGCCAATTTGTTGTTTATCTTCGCCAAGATGGGCGATAATATTCAATAGGGTTATTAATTTTTTTTATCGTCTGTCGTTTGGGTTGCCAGGGAAATAACATTTGAAATACACATTTTTTCCCCTGTCCCCTTTAATTTCAGAGATTTTTTTTCCTTTTTCAGTATAAATTTTCTTTGATTTCTTCTTCTGTATAATTCGGGTTTATTTTCAAATGGATATTTTAAAATGGTGAGTAATAGAATTTTTTTTTCTTAAAAGAAAAGTGTTGTGCTTTAATTACCCTATAAATCATTTATTTTCGTTTTAAAATGTTTATTTTACGTTCTTTTTTCATGTTCGTTGAAAGAACACAATGCAATTTTTCTTTACGCTTTTACTTTTGTAATTGATATTCTAAATTATTTTAACATACATTATGTAATTATTTTATTCATAATAAAAAAAAGGAAATTTATTATTGTGTAATAATCATAAAATTTCGTTACTTATAATTGTTTCTTTTAGCATTTATTTATAAATATTACTACATACTTTGTTATTTATTTATAATTAATTTTTTTATTTATTTATAATAATTATTATTTAATTTAATTATTATTATTTAATTATAATTATTATTATTTAATTATAAAAATTTATTATTTAATTAAAATTATTATTATTTAATTATAATTATTATCTTTTCATTATAACTATTTTGTTGTTCATTTATAGCTATTTTATGTTATTTATTTATAGTTCTGTATTACGAGTTCTTTATGCTTTTTAAATTTTTTTTTACAATTCGACGATTATTCTTTTAATAATTACTATTTTTATTTATGATTATTGTTTCAATAACTTTTATATAATCATATATGAATATTACATAAAATTACGATAAAATAATATTATGACTTTTTTATGCTGCTTATAATGCTATTATTAGTATATTTTACTTTTTTTTACATATTAATCTTTTTTATTGATTGATCTAGGGTTTTTCTCAATCGCCCCATATCCTTTTTTGAAATCATTTAAAAGTTTTTTAAAACAATTTTTATAAAATTGTGTATCATTAAACTACCCTACGCCGCCATATTGGATTTCACCAGCGCAAAAAAGCTGCTTGGCGTGATTTACACGCCAAGCAGCACGCTTTATCCCCCTTATAAAATTTTTCCCACATTTTTGATTCGAAAAATATGCACTATTTTTTAATACAAAAAATTTAAAAAAACAGTTTTTTTTAAAAATTTTTTGATATTTTTTTCCTTAAATTATAAGGAGCGTGTGATATCCGAAAACTGTATGCCAAATCAAAAGCTTTACCCGCTAAAAAAACGATTAATTTGCTTATTTAAAAAAAAAAAGGGGTGTTTTTTGGGAAAATTTTCCCTTTGGGTGTATTTTAGTCCGTAATATCTAAAAACACAAAAAATCATTATGAATTTTTTTTAAACGATAAATAACCATTGGGAAATCTTACCACTCATGCCACTATCTGCCATTGAACAAACGACTCCTTTCTGTGTCTGGAATCACTTTACCATCCCTGCGATTTCATATGACTTTGAAACTGAAGTGAATTAGGAAGACGTGGAGGTGGCTCGTTTTCGAATTTGTGTTAGCTAACATCTAAATAATACATCTGCATGACTCTCAGGTACTTGATCTGTTTCGTTCGCACGTTTAGTTTCATCTCTTTGAGTTACAAAGACATATCACCCAAAACATATTTCACTTTTATTTTCACCTGATGATTTCAGAGTCACGTGAAGCAACAAGTGATGTTTATGTCAAGAACACGAATCCAAAATTGTACGTCAACAGCGTGCGTCATACACCAATGCAGAAAAACTAAGAGAGTGTTATAAATCAATGTACACGAATACACAGGAGTAAATGAATTGTAAGCAAAAAAACCAACTTATTAGGTTTTTTGTAATCTGATATAAAGTAGGATTAATTCAACTCAAATAGAATGAAATCGCATTTTTGAAACTGAAAGTGGATCTGCTTAATTAGGTAAGGAGTTCCTTCAAAAGTGTACAAACTTCAATAATCTTCATTTATATTTGGTCTTAAAAGAAGAAAGTACGACTTAAATGAAGAAGTTAACTTATGTTCTTTAGTTTCATTAAGGCTGTTTTCTGTTAATGTTAAAGAATAGGGTTGAGTTGAGTTGAGTTAATATTAACGTCGCACTGTTCAGCTACACGAGGGCTTTTGGCGACGGACCACGTAATTTTGAACCATGGTCAAGTGACGTGGACGACACCTGAGCTGGCACCCCCCTCTCCTAACTACCACACCACACCAACGGGAGGACGTTTCAGCTCTCGACAGATTTAACGTGCATCGCTGCCCTACACGGCGGGTCTTCAGTGGTATTGGGCTCGAACTCATGACATGCCTGCCATGGTCCGATACCTTAACCACTGGGCTACCGCAGCCCGTTAAAGAATAGGACCCGGATTTGGAATCTTTTTTCAGATATAAAAAAAAATGAAAAATTAATATGATATTCTGGCTTCACTATCCTTTAGAGAACAGCATTTTTTTATCGTACTTCCCATTTTTAACCGAGTTGATTCATTTTTTCTGGTATAAAATGTGTTTCGCATTTTTTATCCTATACCGTAATGTTAAATGGGCTTTGCCTTCACGTATTAAAACAAAAAAGAAAGTATTCACGGAATAATTTTTAAAAACACTATATTATTAACAGAAGGGTGAGTTATAATATTGCAAATTTCCATGGAAATTGGGTCATTTTTCTGTCTGAAAATGTGCTTCGTGTTTAGTTAGAGCTCTCGTACTTTTACCGAAGACAGCCTTAAAATAAGACATCAAAGCAAGAAGAATGTTTTAATAGACATAAAAGAGGTAAGCAATTTCTAGTTAGATATTCATGATGTATTAAATTATAGGTATCTATGAGAGAGATTTTTTGGGGGCAAAGGTAGCCTAGTGGTCAAGGTCACGGACGCGTGTCTGGAGTGTCATGAGTCCGAGCCTTGTACCGCTGAAGATCCGCCGTATAGAGGAGGCCGGTGCGCGGTAAATATGTCGAGGATCAAATGTCCTCCCATTGGTGTGGTGTGGAAGTTAGGAGAGGCGAATTCCAGCTTAGGTGTCGTCTTCGTCACTTGAACTTGGTTCAAAATTACGAGGTCCGTCGCGAAAATCCCTTGTGCAACAGGATAGTGCGACTTTAATATAACTCTCTCAGGTTTTTTATACATATATTTTGTTATATATATATATACCAGCTGTTATCCGTATACTTCTCCCTGTATATTATGATATTGTAAGAATAATTATTCTTTTTAGGTTATTATTATTTAGATTACATATTGAAAAATATTCCTACCTCTTCCTCCAGGCTATTGTTATAAAACGAACAGGATTTAAATTTCTAAAATAGAATTATATTTATCATTAACTTCCGTGTAGCAGCCCCCTCTGAGTTGATTTTCTAAGACCTCATTTTTAGCGGATGTTTATTCAACAAAAGAAACGTGTCTATAGAATTCCAAATCTGTAGGTCTAATTGTCCAAAAACTGGATTTTTTTTATCTTTAACGAACCCGTATTGCCCCACATACTCCCTTGGGAGTTGATTTCTGCGAAACCCTTTCTTGGTTGATCTGTATTCAATAAAGGAAACATATTTGCCAAATTCCAAATATCTAGATCTTATAGCTTAAAAACGGAAATTTTTGTCTAAAACAACCCGCCTTGCAATCTCTCGGGAATCAATTTCCGTAAAACCCGTTCTTTGCTGATCTCTACTCAACAAAAGAAACATAACTGCCAAATTTCAAGTCTATAAATCTTACAGTTAGGAGATGTGTGATGAGTGGGAAGTTGTTTTTCTTCTATATATAAGATTATACATTCCATTAAATCAAAAGTAAGAAAATATACACTCAAAAGAGTGAAAGGCTTACTTCTCCAAAATATGAATTTATTCAAGTTTTTCATATCTTATGTTAAAACTGTCGTGAACTGAATGAATCATTCTAAAAACGCATGACACGTTCTATTCTTTTCGGGAGAAGGAGAAGCAGCCCTTGCTTTTTTTTAATTATTAGGAATTGTTACCTGTGAAGAGGTACGTGACTCATTTTTTTCTTCTCTCTGCAGGTGAAAGTGAGCAGTGACCCCGCCGACCCCACGGTGGTGTCGTGGTGGCGCTGCGGCGAGCCTCTCCGTCCACTGCCCGGCCACCGGGAGATGATCTCGCACGAGGACGGCTGGCACGAGCTCATCCTCAGCAACGTCACCGAGGAGGACGAGGGCGAGTACGAGTGCAGGGCCGAGAACCACAGGGGCCACAACTCCTCCTTCGGGTCGCTCTTCTACTACCAAGAAGGTGAGGTGCTTTCAAAAACAATATTAAAATGCATCGACTGTGTGGTAAAAATAATTTCGAGGGAAAAAAATCTTTTTTCCTTTTCGTATTGTGAAAACTGGCCTTGTACTCCCAAGTTTGCGGGTCCGACCCTGGCCCACATCTATGAAAACTTTAATTTAATTTTTTTATTCATGTTAAAAAAATCCTCCAATTATTTGCTATATATATATATACACATACCAATTATTTTTTTTATTTAAAACAAGTGAGAGTTTCCCTCAGCCCCCTGTTCTTCCTTATCGAATTTTCCTTTGCACTCAAGGGAATGAAAAAGTTGAAAGAAGTCCAGAAAGAGATATATATTTATTGCTTATCTTTAGACAAATTGTTGTGCCAAAAACATTGCAACAGCCAACGCAATTTAGGAGTCATGTACAGTTTTGAAAACTACGCTGTAGGACCCTTTAAAGTAGTTATCAAGTCGACTTTTTTGGGTTTTGTGTAATAAACCCTTCTTTACAACCATTACAATAGTCAAGAGATTCTTTTGGCAGCTCTGCTTAGAATAAATAGATTCTACATAAGATTCACGTAAAATTCAAACACCAGATAAACTTATATATATAGTAAAATAAAATAAAAGTGAAGAAGTACCAGAACCTACAGTTAAAGCGAAAAAAATTAATTCACCGACATAACAAATGTAGATAAAAAAGTTTTTTGGACTAAACGGAGACCATTATGTTTTCCCAAAGCTGATTTCCCGTTGAATTAGGCCAGGAATTGGGGTTGAATGTTTTATGGACCCAACCCTTTCCCCCGTACAGCAGAAATTTTCGACATAATAGGGGAACCCCCAAGTCAAAAGTATATAATATATATATATAATAGTTTGGCGAGTGTGGTGATTTTATGATTTTCATTATTCGGCTTGTGGTTGTTGTAGTGATGGAATTATTCACTGTAAAAAACATTTTCGTGATTAACATCCAACTTTAATTACTGATAATACACACATATAACAGTTACTGGACAATAGCAGACTAGAAGAGACACACACAACATAACAGCCACGTAATGAAGACAAACAGACCAAGAGGAAGGGACAAAGAACTCTGGCTATTTATAAGAGGCGACAAATCCCACATGTTATCTTCTTGCTGAGGCTATGATTAGCGGAAAGCTAACACTCGTTAGTTTCTGACGCAATCTTACTTTTAAAAGATGCAAGCTGTTAACTTTTAAGATTCGATTACGATTAAAGCCCGATAATGCGGGTAAGCTAGTTCAATATTTAAAACGGGTGTAAGGGAAAAGGGAGCAAAAAAAATTAAAAAAATTTAAAGGATGAAATTTAAAAGGGGAAACATATATTCATATATTTGACGAAGCATTCCCTTTCCCTTTTTTTAAACAGATCCGTGCCGACGAACTGCGAAAAATTTCCGAGGTTCCTTTTTGCTGGGAAGGAATTTGAGTGGGAAAAAGTTTCGGCACCCCTTTTTTCCCAACCGACGGGGCCGTCGAAAAGGGGGGGCCTTGTCATTTTTGCCCATTTTCCGAGAACTCGGGGGCGCCTTCACGTCGGAGAACATTCAACTGTACACCCAGCCTTGGCGTTCTTCGACTGGCGGAAGCGAGACAGTGTTTGGCGCGTCAGAGGGTGCGCGACATCAGCGGGAAGCCGAGACCGCCCCGGAAGGCGTCAGCAGGGGAGGATGAGGACTGAGGCCGACAAAGAAATGAGCGGTGGATGACGAGGGAAAAAGAAAAATGCTATAAAACGGGCGAGAGAGTCCGAACGAGGAGAGGAGACTGATCTGGGAAGGGAGCGGTTCGGACGTCCTGTCCCCTTGAGCGATAGGAAGAGCGATAGTGAGCCCGCGAGGCCAGCGCGGTCTCTGGCTTGAAAGATCGAGGAAACCGGAGAATACGGAAGAGACTCGAACTGATTACGAACGAGCTCCGCGAAGTACAGCGGTCTCCCTGGCTGATAAATCCAGGAACGGAAGAGAGAGAAAGAGACTCTAAAGTGATATTGAACTGTAATTAGAATATACCCATTTATTTATTATTTTGATAATTTTCATGTTGAAATAAATAGTTAGCCCAGATCTGAGAGAAGTCATTACAATATATTACATATATATATGAACCGTTTGTAGAATTTCACACACATTTTTTTCAAAATAACGAATATGGACATTTCGTCACAAACATTTATGTATGATATTGTGTTAAGAACTATTGAATATTTGATCAACAAAATCAAAATATTTAGAAGAATAGTGCATATAATGTTTTCAGAATATATATAAAATTTTCTTTCATAAAAGCTCATTTCAACTGTTAAGAAATACCGAAATGTGGTAAAAATGTGTATATTTTGTGTACGTTTGGGGTACAAAAATGTATTTAGTGTATGTATTCAATATTTCATATATATTCAAATTTAGTTTTAATCGATATTTAAATTTTTCTCTCAGTTATACATTAATGTTTAATTTTGATGTTCTGCATCAAATATTTAAAACACTTCTTATTTCATTCAAAACATTTTTATTATCTTGAAAATAAAATACACACTTTAATATTTCACCTCTTGTACTGTGTTTCGTTTCTTAATTACTATTATTATGTTTAGGAGGAGGCACACTGACTGACGTTACTTTGGAAGGAATGGCTGCAGAAGGTGAGTTGAATATAATTCCATCTTATATTTTCAAAATTTTCTCTTAAGCAAGACACAATGTACTTCTTGATAGTGGTTACTAAAAGTATATTTGTAGGAGATACATTTCATTTATACTCATTGCCTTAAATATTTGCTCACCAAGAAGTATAAGAGTTGGATTGCTACGAAACTTGGCATGAAGGTACGTGTCATGGAAGGCCGTAGCTACCGCCCCCACGTTACAGGAGCCCCAACATTTGTTAGCAAAAAACCGTAAAATGTTAAGGTAATTGCATCGAAATTACTTATGGATTGTTTTTTGGGGCTCCCAAGGAATTTTGATACAGGGCCCACTCGGTACTAGCTACGCCTGGGGTGTCAAGAAGTTATGTAAATGATTAGAAACGCAGCGTGATTGCGCATTGCATAATGCCACCAGAGGGCATTTAATCTGTTGCATAGAGAAACGCTTTTAATTGGAGATGTATTTAAGCTGACATAGGAGGCAATAAGAGTTCGAAAGGAAAAGAATCATTGGGATGATGAAAACCGGGTGGTCAGCTTGGCGAGTAGACCACCACCTAGACAGTTCTGATTTTATTGTGTAGAGGTGTAGGGACATGTGGACAAAGAGTGATCTGTTACACGACGGCCAATCTAAGGGGACCCAAGACAGGACAATAGTCGAGAAGATAGTCTCATACGATATGCATGCATAGAGCCAACTGTCTCACTGTACGTCCTCCATACACAGGAAGCCCCTTCATCTACTCAGTCCGTACCATCGTGAGGCGACTAGCTGAAGGACAAATGCTATAACGCGGAGCTCATTACATGCACTGTCACTGACACCCGCTCACCATCACCTCCGCTTGGAGTGGAATCGTGCTCGAATTGATTGGACAATTAGGATCGTCTTCAGCGACGAATATAGATTCAATTAGGGCAGTAATGACCATCGTATACGTGTGTGAAGGTCCCGCGGTGAACGTCTCAATCCTGCATTCGCTGTACAGCGACTGGTGTGGTGGTATGGGATACTATCGCATACGACACACAGTCATCCCAATATTGATCCACTGCAACATGACGGCTTAGAGGTACGTTCGTGAACTTTCTTCAGCCCCTTGTGTTGCCACTCATGGCAGTTCTTTCAGGGACCACTTTTCAACAGGACGATAATCCCCCACGCAAAGCAAGGGTTTCACAGGACTGCCTCAGCAAAATTTCCACCTTTCATTGGTCTGCTCGATACCCAGATTTGTCATCCTAAATGTTCCCAGCCTATCTGGGAACATTTAGGATGGCAAGTTCGTCAGCTTAGAGTTATGTCGAATTAGAGGCTCGTTTACAGTAACTGCGGAACGAAATGTCTTAAGGCATCATACGGGACTTGCCTCACTGCCTGACCGTATATCATCATTCATTCATATGGAAGGTGGCTGGCCCAACAGGGTACTAAAACCTCCATTCACTTGTAATTTTTTCTACAGTAAATGATCATTTTGTTTTGATTTTGTAGTTACTTACATTAACGCTGTACTTACGTATGTAAAATTTCGTTTTACTCTGACAACTCTTTCTTGAAGCGCAAATTTTTATGGCAATGAATATTTAATAAGCAATTATAATTATGCATTAGCATAATTATGCTCCTTTCTCCTTTTTTATTCTGAGGATCGAATCCCATTCATCTAACTAATTAAGGAGGATTTCCTATGTTTTCTAAGGCATTTACCGTAAAATCCGGAGTATAACGCGCTTTGAAGACAAAAATAAGATCGAAGTTTATGGGTCCGCTTCAAACACCGGTTACAAAAATGATAGCTTCTAAAAAAAAAAATAAAAAAAGGTGAGCATAAAAGAAATTAGACTTAGATCAGAATTATGTTGACTTAAAAGAAATTACATATACTTAATGAACTTAAAGGGTTGTAGTTCTAGAAGTATACTATTTTTTTAAAAAAGCCAGGGATAACACCTCGAACAAATGTGTGGAGGATAGAACCCGTGACGCTCGGGTTCGTAACATGACCACAAGATAAAAGTGATCACCTTTATCCGAAGGCTGTTACTGGCTTAAGAAGATACCACTACAGTACTCTCCCACCAGTGAGTCGGTGGATAGGCGAACGATTTTTGTTGTGGCTACCGCTACAAATGATTCAAAGCATTTTAGCATTTCACACATACATTTCGGGTTCCTTTGTCGACGAAAATAAAAAATTGCAACTTGAAAGTATGTTTGCGCGTTATACGCCGGATTTTACGGAATATTTTTCTAGCATTAATTGCTTTGGGATCAAACCCTTAAAGCGAAAACCAAATTATGTAACTTTCAGCGGAATAATCCAAGTCTGAAATACAAAATAAATTAATCTATCCAATTATAACGTAGCATTAATAATGTAAAACAGGAGTGGCAAACCTTTTTGGGAAGAGTGCCACTATCTAATAAAAAATAATTATGCGTGTCGCTTACAACTTTTCCAACAAACAAAAAAAAATATGAAAAGGCGAAAAAATAATACTTATAGGCTTATTATGGAATTTTTTGACAAATATCAAATTTTTAATGCAAGTAGTGGAAATTTAAAATTAATAAAAAAAAAATGAAATCTCTTAGGTTTTATTGTTAACAATTTTTTTACACGTCTAATAAGTTAGGTTAGGTATAAATTAAAAATGAGTAATCTGAAATATTTAATTCTAAATAATTATTATAGAGGTGTGTAACAATTAATTATCAAAGCCAGCACTGAATGAATCTTGCAAAATAGATATTAGATTTTTAATTCTACCATAGCTTGTGGAGCATTATTGATTTTGGTCGATAGTTCATGTATTAATATGAAATGTATAAATCTTTTTTATCCAAAATGGAGACAAATAAAAGCAAAAGTTTGTTCACAGAAGATATATGAAGGGGTATCGAAAATGCAATTTTTTTTTCCTTGTAATCTGAAATTTAAATTATTTAAATGTTCCACAGAATCGGAAAGAAAAGCTAAATCCCAAAGCCAACTTCATTCTTGAGTAGTTAACACTCACTGGACAGTTCATTATTTTCTTCCAGGTATATTTTAGGACACGCTCCCTAAAATTCCAAAATCTCACTGGTGCACTTCCTTTGAAATGCCAGCGCACACAACAATGAAAGAGTATTTTCTGCATTATAATTTTCTACTGTAATTCAATTAAGTGTGTTTAAAATAAATATTAATGTTTTTGTTTTGTCCGAGACAACCGCATTTCAATAAAAATGTAAAAAATTGGTATTTATTATTATCACACACCTTTTCAAACTTTTTAATTTTTCAATAAGTCTTGCGTGCCACTGTTACAACTCAGCCGTGCCGCGAGTTGGCCACCCCTGATGCAAAACATATATGAGAGTAGAAACGGGAGATCTATTTATTTTTCGCTTCAATCTTAAAAAAGTCACGCAGAAAACTAGAACGCAGTCCTCAACAAAATACGTGTCTTCAAAAGACCTCTCGTTTATGATAAAAAAGAAAACTGTGTTTTGGGTGTCGCGTATACAGATGATCGCTGCGCACTCGAAGTCAACAAACTATGAATGGCTGCGAATATATTCTCAGCCTTTCCACGAATAACTCTCCCTTTTTGCTGGGCAAAATGGCGTTTTGTGGTCGGGAGAGAGTGCAAGAAGAAATAAAAAAACATGCCCCCCTGAAGCAAAAGAAAAAAAACCCCTGGGAACGATAAGGAAGCAAGAGACCCTTCAGAGAGAATCGGCACAGAAATAGAACACTGCGAGAGAGCGTTTTACCTTCTCCCGCGCATTAAACGCTTCTCACCGCTTTGTTTGGGTTTTTCTCATTAATACCGCAAGGTAACACGTGAGCCGACGCAGACGACCCTGTTCAAGGACTCGCGGGTTTTTTTCGGTGAAGAATAGAACTCTGAAGGAGTTGGTTATGAGTTGGGAATCGAAAGAAAAAAAATTTTTTTTGTTTTAAACTGCATTAAAGCTCTCGTCGTATAATAGTATAAAGTTAATCCGGGAGCAGGCGCGTACTCGATACTAACTTTAATGGTCACGCGGGGTGTCCTTTTTTTATAATTATTTTTATTGTACACGATAAAAATCGTAATTTTGAATAATTTAATTAAGAGAAAGTATATTTTCCTACTTTTTAGGCCGCGGAGCCGAGTGGTATAGGTATCGGACCGTGGCTTGCCTTGTCCCAGTTCGGCCCATAGCACTAAAGACCCCCCGGGAGGGCAGCGATGCACGTTTAAAACTGTCGGAGCTGAAACGTCCTCCCGTTGGTGTGGTGTGGAGTTAGGGGGGGGTGCCAGCTCAGGTGTCGTCCACGTCACTTTACCATGGGTTTAAGTGGGCCGTCGCCAAAGCCCTCGGGAGCTAAAACAGTGCGACGTTAATAATCAATCAATCAATCAATTACCTATTTTTAAGGATTTTTCAGTTTTTTTTTTGATAATTTTGAGGGCTACGGTAGCCCAGTAATCGGTATTGGATCATGGCATAAAACCCCCGAGCCCATACCAAAAGACCCGGAGTAGGGCAGCGATGCACGTTAAATCTCTCGAGAGCGAAACGTCCTCCCGTTGGTGTGGTGTGGTACTTAGGAGAGGGGGGTGCCAGCTCAGGTGTCGTCCACGTCACTTGACAATGGTTCAAAATTATGTGGTCCGCCGCCAAAAGTCCTCGTGTAGCTGAACAGTGCGACGTTAACATTCACTCACTCACTTGATAATTTTGAAAAAATTATCAATCCTACTGAACCAAGAAGTTTCAAATTTTCGTGACTTTAATAAAGGACACAAATTACAGACATCTTTCGCTAACATTGCAGAAATGTTATTTTCGGGCAAAACTGCCATATTTTGTTCAAGTTATTGTAGTTTTATTGTCCTTCGATGATCGACAAATAACATGTTGAACTTTTTCTTGCTTGTGTCTTTTTGACAGGACGAAGTGTGCTACAATTATGGCTTCATATTTTTCTTGATAGAGTTCTTTAGGTAGCGTTTGAAAATTTTCCTTTCGACTCAAACATTTCATGTGCTCCTCGCTTTTCTCACATTTACTTTCGCTATCAGGATTAATATGCATTATTTCAGCAGGTTGTTTTCTTGCTTGATTAGTTTCAACTTCCTTCAATAGGAACCAAGGGCCCTTTTTTTTCTGCCATTTTTATTTTTAAAAACCAAAACCCCACAAAAAAACCCCAATTGTTACAGGGGAAAATGTAGCATGTTCATAGAAAATATTTTGTAACAAAAGGGGTGGTGGGGGAGTGCCGTTTAAGCTCACGGGGACTGGGGGCGAAGATATGCGGCCCGAGGCTCCGAATCTGCTGTCCAGCTGAAAGGCCCCCCTTTCCGGGGCCCTGGGTACCCAATAGATAAACCTGCACTGGAACTCAGTCAAAACAAGTACCTTAAGATTGTAAAAGAATGTTTGCCACTCCCAAAAAAGAGGGAATATGTGACAAATACATTTTAGTTCCCATGATGACCGTCATATAGGAGGATACACTCAAGGTCATTGATAACAAGAATCCAGATCAAGATCCCAGAATTAACGATTTCGTGAGCCTGGGTGACGAAATAGCGTCCGGGTCCCGGATTAATACTGCCTCTGACCTGAATTACTCTTAATTTTTAACAGGAAAGCAAAAAAATTTCTGAGTTTTTGAATTTCCACTATTTTTAACTTAGAGATGTAATTTTTCCCCCGAGAATGCTGCATTCTAGTATTTTATTCAGTTAAAGCGAAACGAGGAGATTCCTTATCAATCAAAATAGGTCAGGGCGGTTGCTTTTAAATAACACGAGAATGACTGATCTTTAAAACTAAGGTGAATTTTACAATGAAAAGGAGGACAAAAAAAATTTAAGAAAAAATTACAACTTAAATATATGAAACATTTCCTTAATCCAAACAAAAATACGCTAATTACGCTTACTATCATTTTAATTATTATTTTAAAATATATTTTTCCATTGAATGAATTTTGTCAACATATTATTTTCTAACATTTCGGAAAGTTAAGGGGCAAAAAATATCCTTCATTCTGAATTTTACGGTAAGTATTGTAGCTAAAATACTAACATTTACTTATCAGCACTAGCCACTTCATTGTAAAAATTCACATTACCAACTGAAAAAACTTTTTCAACTGCTACATTGGTTCCAGGGCAGCACCACGTAAATTCAACAACAATAATTACATTTTAATATGGAATGTGTTCATTTTTGAAATGGTTTAAGTAATTTCACCCATATTTTACCGATTTCTTAGCATGTTGATTTTCCTATTTTGTTCTAATTTATTAGAATTCAAATTTACATTCAGTCTTCTTTCTACTTCAAACAGACAATTGTCATCGATTTTGATATCCGGCATTTCTTTCGATAAAAACTCAACGTAATTTTCTATATCTGCCCACTTTACTTGAGACTAAATCTAAAAGTACCATTGAAAACTGTTATTTTCTGTGATATTTGTTTCAGACCATTCTTCGACATTTTGGAAACATGTTTAGTTCATCTCTGAAAACAGATTAACAAATCAGTTTAAAAATATTGAAAAAGAGGACAAAAAGGAGGACACTTTTCGGGGAAGGACAGAACCTACAAAAGGAGGACGGTTGGTCACCTTATTAAAACGGCTGTAAGTCCTCTCGACGTCTGTTAGATTTGGAGTTGAAGACGCTCTCTTGCTTGTGTCTCAAAATATTTTCTGAAGCAGTGCTGTAAAATTATTTGTTACTGTTGGAGATACATGCGGTGTCGATTACTAAATTTCCTTTAATTAAATTCAACCTTTTACTCGGTATATAAAATTTAGAAATTATAATGTCAAAATGCCTACAAATTTTGTATTTGTCATGAATATATCCAAAAAGCGTTAAAAAAATATTTTAATCATTAATTGTTATGTATTTATACCGTAAAATTCGGCGTATAACGCGCTCCTTTTAACAAAAAAATAAGATCGAAATTTACGGGTCCGTGTTATACGTCGGATATAAAATAAAGTTTATAGTATCCACTACGCCTGAAACCGTGATTTTGCAAAAGCGCACATAAATGGATAATTTTCATGATATTTAGTGTCACTTCTAGATTAGAATACATGCATATACACGGCGATATTTTTGACAAAAAGAATTATTTGAATAAAAATTAAAGAATAATTTTTTTTCAAAATGTTCTTTTTCCGTGAAAAATGCTTCTATTAAAATAGTATCTTGCCTGTGTGCAGCCTTCCGTGACCTCTACAGAGGTTCAAGTAGAATTTTGAAATATATACCTTAGAAGTACTTCTATCCATATTTTACGACAACAGAGAGGAGCACATAAGAAAGAAAAACGTTCGATAAAATACTTCAATTGTTTGTAACTGAAAAATAATGTGAATTTTCAAAAATCATAGTTGAGCCCCCTGTAAAGAGGTCTGAGCTATATACAGGCAAAATATTATTATAATAGGTGTTTTTCACAAAAGTTAAGAACATTTTGAAATAAAGGTTATTCTGCTAATTTTTTGCCAAAAATATTGCATTCAAATACCTCTTTTTTGTCAAAATGTCCCTAAAACAATTTTATACATATAGTCTAATCTAAGTGACACTAAATATCATGAAAATTATCCATTTATGCGCTTTTTTAAAATCACGGTTCCGAACGTAGTCGGATACCTTAAAAATAATAATTAAAAGAAAAAGATGAGAGCATAGAAAAAAATTCGACTTCTACACATATCGAAATACTGTTTAATGGAAGAAATGACATTCCTTATGAAGTTTATACAAGGGTTGTTGTTCTAGAAATATACTATTTTTTCTAAAGCTTGGAATATTACCTCGAACAAATGATTTCAAAATACAATAGTATTGCCCACGTCCATTTCAGGTTTCTCCGTAAAATAAAGGGTGCGCGTTATACAGCGAATATACCTAAAAATTAAAAATTTCAGCTTGAAAGTATAGGGGCGCGTTATACGGCGATGCGCGTTACACGCCGGATTTTAAGGTAATTATTGAACGCGTAAAAGTTCCGGAAATTTAACGAATGCGTATAAAATGTACAGAAACCTTTAAAAGTATTAAATATAAAATATATCTTTTTTCAAGCAAAGTTTTTATTCTAACTTGTTACATTTGAAGGGAATTAATTTTAAAACAATTTATATATATATATATATATAAAAGTAGAGGATTTCAATGAACTTTGATTTTTGCAATTGGAAAAGGAAATAAAAACAAACAGTGTTCTATGCAATTTTGTTTACAGATAATTTCCTGCGATTCAAATGCAAGCTAAGTGAATGGGGAAGTTGGAACACATTCTTTCCTTAATCCTAAATAATATCAAAATTAAGAATTTTAATTCGAAACTGAATTTTCCAAATATTTACTCTTCGCTCTTCTGTGTAATGGATAAAAACAGTTGGAAAATGAAGATTATAAAATGAAATTTGTCTTTAACCATTTAATTGTTCTTTTTACGAAAAAATTTAAGGTATAATAACTAAAATCAATATATATATTTTTTATTTTACATCAAGGGTGTCAAACTCAAAAGCTAACTTGGGTCTATCAAACAAGGTTTAACTTTAGGTGAGCCGCAAAGAAAAAATCAATATTCATAGAAACGTAAGTTTATTTCTAATATCACGGTTTTTAATAAACATATATAAAAGAACAAGAAATATTTAATGTTTACATCCTGACACGACATTTCTTCTCTGCTACTATATTTCCTATTAGGGTGGGATTTTTTTTATTTTATTGCATATTATTGTGTGCCGAGATATTGGCCGGGCCGCAAAAATGTTCAATTTGGGCCGCGAGTTTGAGAGAGACTCCTGTTTTACATAATTCTATAATGCTAAAGTGACCAATCGTCCTCCATTAAGGAGGTCAGTACTCCTTCGATAGGCTCTGTCCTTCCTCAAGAAGTGACCTCCCAACTGTCCTCCTTTTCAATATTTTAGAACTAATCTGTTTATCTCTGTATTATTTAAAGATTTAAACACTGATAACTTACAACTATGGGAAAATTAACATGTGGAAATTGATAAAAGATGGGTGAAAATTTTTTAACCATTTTAAAAATGAACACATTCCGTATGAAAATTTAGTTATTCTTGTTGAATTTACGTTGTATTACCCTGGAACTAATGCAAGAGTTGAAAGAGTTTTTTCAATTGGTAATGATTTTTGGACAAGTGAGAAATGAAGATGGAATGTTGATACTTTTTAGCTGCAGCACTTACCGTAAAATTTAATATGAAGAATATTTCTTGCTCCGATATATTTCCAGTATTTTGCTAGTGAATGGTGTATTGACAAAAAATAATCTTTCAATAGAAAAGTATTCCTTGAATTAAAAGGGATGTTAACATAATTGTTGTATTTTTGTTTGAATTATTAAAGTTTCATTTATTTGCGATTTACTTTTTTCTTAAACTTTTTGTCTACCTTTTCATTGTAAAAAAATTGATCACCTTAATAATGCACGTTCTCGGGAAGAGATTTAGTTAAGTACAGAGTTCATTAAGGTATCCGACTACGCGTTCGGAACAGTGATTTTTCAAAAGCGCATAAATGGATAATATTTATAATATTTAGTGTCGCTTAGATTAGAAAATGTATATAAAATTATTTTAAGATTAGTATTACAATAAAAAAACTATTTAAGTACAAAATTTTGACAAAGAATGAACATAGAATGACCCATTTTCAAAATATTCTCCTTCTGTGAAAAATGCTTCTATTATAATAATATTGTGCCTGTATATAGCTCAGACCTCTGTACAGAGCCTCAACTAGAATTGTTGAAATATATAACTTAGAAGAGGGTTTATCCATGTTTTACGACAACAGAGGGAAAAAATTTTAAGAAAAAAAAATGCCGATAATTAATTTCAATGGGTTGCAACTCTGAAAATAATGTGCATTTTTCAAAACTCATAGTTGAGCCTCTGTACAGAGGTCTGAGCTATAGACAGGCAAAATATTAATACAATAGAAGCATTTTTACAAAGGAGAACATTTGGAAAAAGGTTATTCTAAGTTAATTTTTGCCAAAATATGTATTTAAATAATTTTTGTCAAAATGTCCTTAAAACAATTTTATACATATAATCTAATCTAAGTGACACTAAATATCATGAAAATTATCCATTTATGAGCTTTTTTTAAAATCACGGTTCCAAACGTAGTCGGATACCTTAAGTCTTGAAATATATTCAATAAAGCAGTAGGAGACACAAATTACTTTCATGGGAGAAGAAAAACTTAAAAAAAAACATACACGAAAACATTTAGGTGCAATCTTTATGCCATAAGTCATCAATATGTTTTGGGGGTTTGAACCCCTAAATTCACTCTAGTGTGCGCCTTTGTAATAAAGACTGCATATTTATGCTGCCATTTGACTCTAAAATCTCTGGTATTTTTCTATCTTCCAAGAAAAACAAGTACGTTTTAACGATCGAGCCAATACACACAACTTGTCAACTGCTGTACTATTTGAGATAAAAGGATGTCTATCCCCCTGCTTTCCAATTAGTGCATCTCTGTTGCGTAATCCTTAAATATTTCTTCGCGAAATATCGTAAACAGCAAATGACATCAAATGCTTCTCTTCTACTAAAAAAGAAAAAGAAGATAAACTGGGGATATGATGTGTAGGAATGTTTCTACATGTGTCACTGAGACATTCTTTGATTTTCATCGCCACCTTCCAACAGTTAGGCACCGAGCCAAGAGCGCCAAGCGGGCGAGCAAGCTTCTGGGTGTGGTAAGCCAGAGCGTGGACATTGACAGATGATATGTTTTGTGAATCACATTGGCGAAAGGGGGAAACAACCTTATTTGATTATTTGTTCTTGCGCAGATTAAATGTGTGCGTGTTATGAGTTAAGCGGTTTGCTCAGATGGTCTGAGAGGGAGAGAGGATGTTTAAATGTGTGTGCACAGTAAGAATTAAATAAGATTGATAATACTGCTTTTAATTTTTCTTTAGTAGTTCACACACACAATTATACTTCGACTTTTCCCACCAATCGAATCCAAACTGCAAAAATTTTGAAAGGGTTAAGCAAATATTATTTGATGAATCTGAAATATCAAGTGATTTATTTTAGATATTTTGAACATAAATATTTTTTTAAAATGGCATAGACTCATATACAATGGCGTACACAGCTTTTATGAGCGGATTGACATTCTAAAAAACACGTAGTCTAGAAAAACTGTTGGTGGAGAATGGGAGGGAGATTTCGCTTTAGTAAAAATTTGAAATCTTTTGGTCTATAGAGGAAAGGTCGAATCCCCAGATCCTTGGGAACGCCACTGTTTATATATTAAAGTGTTGTGTACTCCACTTTTTTCTTCTGAACAATATTCTCATTTTTCCCCCCTCCAACTGTTCAAGATTGTTAGTTATTTTCAGGCAATTAAAGTTTTTTTTTTTTTTGGTTTGATATATTTTTTTAGAATTATAAACATAGAGTATGGAATTATTCTTTCTTCTTGCCAATCATCCGATTTAAGGAATCTTCATGAAAACATTTAGATTTAGTTTTCAATGTAGAGCTGTTATTAATTATTTATAAATTTATAAACATGTAATGGGCATTTTCCATTTAATTCTATTAGGAATTTTATTGATCATTTTAAGCAATTTTTTAAACTGATTGCCTTGTAACGCAACCTAGGTTCATTTAAATTCCTAGGGTAGCGAGATAGATCATACACAGGTTTAGTAAAATTATCTTTTTGTTTTCAACTTTTAATCGTAAGACAACACATACAACTATCGTATCTTCACCCATATAGCTATCGCATACTTTGCAGCAATGGCGTAACGTACACCCCCACAACACCCACATTTCGGGGGGGACTTTAGAGAGCCCAAAACTTGACTGACGCTAAGTACTTATTTGGGCTTGGGGCCCAAAACCTGAGTTTGAATGGGGGCCCTAATATACTCTGTTACGCCACTGCTTTGTGGTATCGTCGTCGGATAAGCTCTTTACGTTTGATCTCGTACGTCCAAGATCCACCAAAAATGGTCAAGCTAAAGCTCGCTTTTATTTTATCTCTCGTTTCTCTCTAATCACTTTCCAATCAGTTTTTTTTTTTTAAATTTTCTGTGCGGGGTTCTTTCACACCCCTTCAGTTTCTGAGTAGGAAGAACATGGACTTGTACAAGGCACCCTCAGATTTGATCCCAAACTCCATTGATTCTTTCGGTACAAAGTCCCATCTGGCCTTCGACAAGTTTATCGTCACATGTCGAAAGTCATATGGAATGGCCATAAAACGAAATGTCACACCGACGCTTAGAAAACACGATTGCTGGCGTTTCCTTTTCACAATAGCGGACCATCCTTTCCACATATATAAAGCATGGCCTCATATAAATGGTACAAAAGAATGTTCTTAGCAGCAGACACGGGTGTCCTATCAATATCCACGTCGAAGGAAGATACCATGTGTTTTTCGCCTGGGGTGCCGGGAAACAAAAGAGGGGGAGAAAACACCTCATGGCCTCTTCCTCTCTTTCTTTGATGTTTATATATTTAAATACTGTGGGTGGGAAAAAAAGGGGTGGTATAGTCAGAAAACATTTTTATGACGAATTAATGTAATTATATATAATACTTATATATTAATAGTGTGATTCAACTTAACTAAAAGAGTTTCCTTTTTTTACAGGTGATGGTCGTCAGTCCGGTCTGCTTATTCTAATTGACGACGGATCCCAGACGGAAGAGGAGAGTCTTTCAGGTACCTTTCCTTCATCGATTAACTTAAAAAACCCGTTTCCGATTCATAAGGGCAGTGAAACATTGGATAAACCATTAAAAAAGCATTCATTTGAAAAGAGTAATTTACTTTTTGAATGAACACGATCCCCTAATAGAATCGTTATGCTCCTTTCGACTAAACGAATAATGATGCTTCAGGTGAAAGTTGACATGAATGTTAGATTGAATATAAAGGCAGTTCTTCTACTATTGCATTGGTATACAGTTCGAAATTCCAATTTTTCGGAGAATATGTGACAGTTAAAGTTATTCGAATCATGATCTTATTAAGGCCGCTTTGGGGAAGCAAGTGAGGCTCCGTAAAAGTAGACCACGGATCAATGATTGTAACACGTCCCTCCATGTAAGGATTGTAATAGATAGATTTCAAATCTCATCTTGCGGTGCATTCTACGAGGCATTCGCCCGCTATTGCTTCAGATCAGGAACATTTTGACATTTTCGAATGTGGCGTGGTAGCCCATCTCATTCATATTTTATCCATAAAGGTTCTAGTAATCTTACTGGCTAATGAAAAGTACCAACATCGCAAAGGAAATCTCGAGAATCGTTATTTTGTTGAAAAATTGACATAGAATAACGTAGATGCAACCTGTCGCATATCCTCAACATACCACTGAGCTGTTAAAATTGTATATGGAATGAATAAAAGTGACATACTGTGGAAAGAAATAGTATTCCACGCCATCATAAAAGGGGCAATGGCTGTATACCTCTGTAAAACAAAGTTTGATAAAACTGTTGGCCCCGGCCCCGGTTGGTCATCTGCTTTTAAACTGAAACGGGATTCATTCCTGACACAGTGCTGATCAATTTGCTAGCCGTCATAGTAATAGCTATGATACCACTCTAGACGACTCTACCGATGGTGTAAGATTAAAAACATATGTCTTAAAAGCCGTTGTGAGCGTAAGCTACCGTAGCAAAGCGCAAATAGTGGAGGGTACTACAGTGGTATGAAAGAGACTGCTACGTGTGGTGGATAGCGGATAATGATGCCATTGCGGTAATTCTGGCCTGTTGCATCCTGTCTTGTCTCACTCTCAGCTTTCCTTCTGCTGATGAATTCCTTGCAGCAATCATTGTTCTCAGTACCTTTGCGCAGCCTTCTTAGTACCGTGCAAATAGTGGCCTATTCAGTTCGGTATGACCAATCAGGTTCACACACCGCGACCATGATCCAAAGTCGTCCAATTGGTTATAAGGCTTCTGATAATTATAAGTTTTACCTCCAGGAAACTGAAACTCTGACAGTGAATAGTATTTGAGCACTATAAACGCTCTATGGCCCATGTTAACATTCAGTGGCCTTGAAAATTTAACCAATTATATAAAGCTCAAACATAATGATTTATCAGTAGTATAAAGGATTTACATGGGAAACTAATCAGATTATCTTTTAGATGCTTAGATTTTTGTTTTCTCACGAAATTATATAATTGTACCATTTTTACTAGTTGTATATAAAATTTTCTAGAAGTCTTATAGTTTTTACATTAAAAGCAAAAATTAAACACTTAAAAAAGAAATAACACAAAGAACAAAGCATGTAAGAAATAAGGACAAAAAGGAGTTGGAATCTTGAAATAATCATATTCTTTCAGTAGAAATAAATAATTAAATTTCAATAAATTTAGTGAAATATTGATTGCGTCTTTTGAAATTACGAAAAAAAAAAATATTTGTATGAATACTGTGTGTAGATATAACAACAATCATTGGAAATTATGTCCCGAACGCAGTAAGCACGTAACTTTTTCTAACTTTTTTAGTTATCTTTATTGGTTTTCCTTGAAAGCACAGATCGTCTTTTGCTCTAGCAATCATCTTCCTCGTTATCAACATTTTTGCGGTTTTGCCACGAGGTCAATAGGGGGAAAAAATTGAGTGAGTTACCTTTCTTCGAAGGCAAGAAAGCATGCTATGCTTTTTGTACACTGTTTCAGCAATTGCACTCTTATTACACGTAGGCCACCCTCAGCACTATAGGAACTCGATATTTTTTACCTCTTATACTAGAGGTTCTTAACTTTTCTGACTCATAGACCCCTTGTTATGTTTTTAGTCTTTGGGTAAACCCCTGCTTATCTAATATTAAATTTTTGCTCATTGATCTACTTTAATGTCATTTTGACAGATGGTACAGAGATACTTCAAAATATTAAAATTTTTAACTGTAGCGAAGTATGGCGTTTAAAACTTTAGAAAAACATGTTAATTAGTTTTAAATTTAAATTTCAAAGTACATAAAAATAATTGAGTAACAAACAAAATGCTTTTAATAGGTGGGATAAATTTGGTACTTCAATATCACAAATTTTCAACATTTAGCATCAATCTTGTCGAGTTTTACCTTAAATTTCTTCGGTTAGTAGTATCCAGTCTTTTATTTATTTATCATTTATTATTATTTTTTTTGTCTACCATACTCAAAGCATTCTCAAACCTAGATTCAAAATCTGAATAAGAGGGCATTTTAATGAACGTAGGTTCAAAAATATTATTCTGGAAGATTGTCTGTGACAAAATGAGAAACTGGGAAAATTCGAGATCTCCAGTATTATACTCTTTTTACCTTAATTCTGACAAGAAAAATTGAAGTGGTCCTTGTGTTTTAATAAAATATATGCTGTAACTGTGCAAATTAACCTCATTATATTTAGTTAATAAACCTGTTAAATAAATAAAATCTGGTTTCCCCTTCATTACATTTTCTTTTAAAATTAAAGTCACGATGTAGTTTAATGAGAGCCTTTATCAGAGATCCCCATTTACACCTCATAGACCCCTAAAGTATTTTTTCACTGACGTGGACCCCTTGCAAGTCGTCATAGACCCCTGGGGGTCTATATAGACCACATTGGGAATCACTGTCTTATACTACATAATAATTATGAGAATTAGTGGAGAAACAAATTATTCAATACTATCATCCTCCATTCAAAGATGTGCATTAAGGTTTCATTTCGCTGGCTAGTCGTTAGATCCAAAGTAAGACACACCTCTTGCCAGTGGCGTAACGGAGAATATTAGGGCCCCCCTTCAAAGTCAGGTTTTGAGCTCTAAGCCAGATCTTACTAAGGATTACAAAACTATTGTATAACCTTTGGGCCCCTGGAGTCCAGGGCCCTCCCGCGATGCGGGGGTGTACGTTACGCCACTGCCTCTTGCACTGATATGTTGACTTCCGACACCATTTTGCCCTTAAACCAGTGCTTCTCAAACTTTCAATATTCGCGACCTAATATTCAATCATCATTTTCATCGCGCCCCCCTCCATACAATAACAATGTATTGAATTCAATAATGCTAGATTTACACAAAACAAATACGACTTTAACCCTTTTTTTCCACCGACGGCCGTTTCCTCAACCAAAAATTCATATTCGGGACGTATAAAACGTTTTTCCAAATACGATCTTTCTGTGCACGCTATCCATAAAATTATTCCGAAGGCTTTGGAATGCAATAAAGGACCTTGAAATTTCGAAATATTTGCTTTGGATTTCTTATAATTCTTCTTTTTCCATCAAATTACGCGCGTCTTCGTGGTAAGCGGTGACATTGGGGAGCGAATCGCGTCACTTTTAATCGGCAGCTAAGCCGTACAAATTATCAAGATGTGTTAATAAAAGCCCATGGGGTCACTGGTAATTATCACAATTATTCTTAACTTAGTATTGTTAAATTAATAATAAAATACATTGTACAGTACTGATACATTAATAAGTGTATTATATCCGTGTAAATGTGTATTTTGTATTTTATTATATCAGAAAGCATATTATTTGTTTGCTTTCAGTAAATTAATAATTTTTTAAATAATCTTTTGTTTTCGACTTTTCAACATGCTGGCGCTCCCTCATAAATTTATCAAGCCCCCCAAGGGAGGCACGCCCCACAGTTTGAGAAACGCTACCTTAAACACTGGTCTATGATGATCAATTATATGAGAATATTTTACAATGAATAAAATAGCTTACAATATGTGCATTACACATTTTCCCCTGTCTTAATTCAAATTACTTTTAGGCAATTAGTTTCTTAGCTTTTTTTCATCATGAAAGTTCATATTTGAGATTGCAGCATCTAACGGCTTGGAACTGCAATAAAGATTCATGTTACTTGGGGATCCGATGGAAATTCTAGCCACATTGGTCACGTGGACTTCTCCACCCTCTCAATGACCTCTTATGAGGTTTCCGGTCTAGGGACCGCAGACGCAACCCTAAATGAAGTCAAATCCATCTTGATGAATGACCTTGGATTGGTGGCATGCAAGACGTTTAGTGGTGTCGACCTAGAGAAAATATATTAAACAATTTCTTATTCTTCATAAAAAAAAATATCCATTTAATAAGTATAAAATATTGTTTATGGGTATGTGTAACGATTCTTTTTAGCTATAACTAAAACGTTACTGCCATTTTTAAAATTTTATTCTACATTTTTAAAATCGAGAATGACTTATGAAAAAAAGGTGATACATTTTCTAATTTTATGGAGATGGATCGTATATTGGCACTGATGTACGTAAAAATATACCGGGCTCACTATTCTTAAGTTGGTGTAATATTGAAGTTTGAACAGATTACTTTTATGGTAGAGGTTGTGTGTGCATTTAAAAAAAAACATAAATTAAAGTTCTGAGAAGTAATCTTTAAAGCTAAAAAATAAAAATCTCTTGGTGTCTGGGTGAGGAGTGATTCCTAATCCCCACCCTTCTTTACTTCACTGAGTTTGGAGTTTTGGAATTAGAAAAAAAAATAGCTATGGGGTTCGATGCAATACAATTTTGAAACTCCTTGAATAAAAACTTTTTATCATTGAACACTTGAAACACTCATTTAACATCACAGAATGTGAAACCACATTCATGAAATGTATAATCGGATTCTTTGATAGAATATAGTTATGCTTTAGAAGTTAATTAATTACTTTTCCATTCATACATACTACTATGTTTTAGCCCCTTTGTTCTATTCATATTTATATCAATATTGTCCAGCAGCAATATGAACTGGAGAAGTTACTTAGGGTCTTCACTTTATTTTGACGGCTGCACAGTGTTTAACTCCTTGCATACTAGACTGCGCTTTCTAGCACACGTGCAGAGACGTCTTAAGACATGGAGCCAACTGGGCCAAGGGCCTCGACCACGATGGGGGCGTCGTCTCAGCCTTAAGAAGATTCTAATTCGAATACTTTCAAGGTCGAATGTTATTTCTGGTTATATTCTCCGAAAATCTGAGACTTTCGGACGATAAGTCAACTGGCTACATGTGATCACCGTCGTCCACGTACAGGCCTAAGCCTACCACCATATACCATCATTACTTATTCAATCAAAAGGCGATAGTCGATGGAGCTGTTATGTGCGATTATAAATCATTCACATTTATTTGTTTCGGGTTATTGTTTGTACGAGTATTTGACAACGTATGTTACGTGCTGTCTACTTTTAAAGGAAATAGAGAGGACCTACATTTGTGTAAGGGCACAGGGCTTCCATTTCAGTAGGGGCCTAGGACCTCAAGAAATTTTTCAAAAATTTAAATAACCTTTCGGGAATGAACTCTACCCAAATTTTGAATTTTTCCATAATTTATAAAATATTTTATCAAAATAGGAAATATGACCCATTTTTCACATTAAAAATTTGAAAAAAATAAATTTTCAACTGTTTGAAAAAAGCTCATTTTATATATATTTTAGCCATCATTATAAATATATCATAAAAGATTTACATACCGTAACAGTAGTTTCTCAGAAAAGGTAATCACACATCAAAATTTACATTTTGGTAAATTGATTTTAATGTATGCGTGAGTTTTCAAAGGGGGTTAAAGAAATAAAAAAAAATAAAAGGCTCAACTTACAATAAAAGATGCATGTTTTGGTTTACATCAGACGCTCAACTTTTAAGCAAAAATGAAGTATTTTGCTTACAATTTTCGCCATTCAAATGGGCGTGGCCCAGTTTCAACGATTATTTAAAAATAGGTTTTAAGGGCTTCTAATTATACTCTAGAGGTTTAAGTAAGGTATTTTTAGAAAGGTTAAAATTTATACAATTTAAAAATGTACAAATCTCAAATTGTCAAAAAAATAAGATTTCAGCTTTCCAACACCTTTTAATAATAATGCATTCAAAATTGCCCACATTGAACTCCTTTGTATACATATTAGGATTCTGATGATCCGGGTTTGACAAAACATTTTACAATTTAAAAATCAAAAGAATTAGAGTGATAAATACATATAAGGATGAGGTATAATTTGAGTTTTAGTTTTACTTAAAATATGCGGTTAAGCATACATATATGTATACGTAAAGGAGAACATTTGGGCCCCCCTGCTAAGTCAAGTTTTGGGCCCCCAAGTTGGATTTTGAAAGGGGTAGGTACTTGGTGGCAGTAAGGCTTTGGGCGGGCCCCACCCCCACGAGGGGGGGTTGCGGGGTACGTTTCGCCACTGTATGTAAAGCTGATCACTGCAAACTTTTAAGGTATGGTTATGAGTGCGGGCCCGTAGCGGCATTTCAGGAAAAAGAAGAAACGAAATTTAAGAAAAAAAATGTCTGCTACAAAGAAAAGGGAAAAATGAAATTGTATACATTTTTATAAAATGTTTACCTACCCGTATGCTTATTTTTTTCCGTATAAACTAGCATCATGGCTAAATATTTTTCATAAAACATTAGAGTACTTTCTGTGTTACGATTCGATTCATCAGAGTATATTTGGGAAATAAATAAGATTTACCAGCTTTCATCCCAAATTATTTGATTTTGAGTGTTTTCGATGAATATAATGCATTCAGTTTTATGGCATGCAATTACAATATCTATTCTTTGTTTTAGGTCAAACGGACCGAAAATCAATGACAGTGTCGGAGCAGATGCAGGTATTTCAGTTCTTTATTTCTTTTTCCTTTTTTCACAAAATGTTTTCTTCTTTTTTCTTGAAAATATTTGGGACAAAAACCTTTTTTTTGAACAAATTTTTTTGAAATAATGTAAAAAATTTTTTAAATTTTTAGATGATTTAAAAAAAAAAAAATCGAAACTGAAGGATTTTTTTTTAAAAACAGATTCAAAAACTTATTTCACCGGGTTGCAGAAAAGATAAATGGACTTATGTAATTTATAATTCCACTGTATAATATATTCATTACTCACCGAGAGCGTGTTAATTCTTTCATTTTCTCTTCGAGGAGGTATAACTAGAGATTGCAATGACGGAACAAAAGTTCAATACCGGCATTCGGTATTTTTTAGATCTTAATACCGGAATATCGGTTTTAATATTGGTAGTAGAAATTTTGGAAAAGAAACACAAGTGTTTCTTTGTTTTATTTTCCTGTTAGTTTTTTAAAAAAATTAAGAAAAATTTACAACAAACTTGATCAAATTTGAATGGGATAGTCTCTTTTCTCCTTTTTTTTTTTATTTTTATTTTCAAAATCATTATAATTATGTAAATACTGAAAGACATTTTCTATTTCGGTATGCCTTTCTTATGTGCTATTTCTCAATGTAATATATGCATATTCAGAATTCTTCAGATAGTGATGTATGCTGTTTGTTTAGTGACTGCAACATAAATTTATTGTTGCTTTAGTGTTAATAAATTAGAATCTCTTCGACATAATGCTTAGCCAGTTTTATTGGAAGTAGAGTTGATACAGTTCTGGATATTGTCGTATTCACTATCGGAAAAACTAATTTGCAGATTTAAGTCGATCATTGCTTTTTGGATTGGATTTTTCAGTTTCAAAAATCGTTCCATCATTCGAAATAAACTGTTCCAACGTGTTTTAGAATCTTATATTAACATATGTTCTGTTTCTAGTAAATACCGAGAAAACGGTATTTAAACTTGTTAATACTGGTATTACAAAATTGCACAAATAGCTCAAAATACCGGTATTCGGTATCCGCGGTGTACCGGTATTGCAATCCCTAAGTATAACGATAAAAAAGTTTTGAGAACAGATGCACCTTATTTGTGTGACTATTATATAAATTAGATTTTTCGAGACAATAACTTCGAAATTAATAAATTTAAAGCAATATAGATATCCAAATTTACCCTTTTTTTTTCTTATTTCTATAATCTTTTTTTATCTTTTATTATATTTCAAGGAAAGCTTCGAAACATATTTTAAAGAACTATTCAAATATTAAAAGTAACGTACTATATCTTTCTGTTATCTTTAAAGCTCTTTAGTTTTTTTTTTTTCTTTTTTTATTTGTCTTCTAGATACGTTGAGAGTTTAAAAAAAAAAAAAATGCGGAGAATCAGTAAAAGGTTTGTTCAGTTTTAATTGCCCCTTTATCAAAGCCAAAGTGGCATTATCGGTGTTGCTTGAATGGAAGAAAATATTACTTATTCTTATTTACTTTTTTGGTTATATGCTCTTAAATAGAATTTAGAACAATGCGCAATTCTTACGGGAAATTATAAACTATATTAGTCAAGGGGAGATAAAATGAATAAGCTTACACACACACACACACAAATAATGCCAGCAGCCAGACATTGGAGTAGCTATTTCTGAGGGGCCCGTATCAAAATTCCTTCGGGGCCCTTTTTAGATATGAGAACCATGTTAGGGCAGTGCTTCTCAAACTTTCAATATTTGCGACCCAATATTCAATCATAATTTTAATCACGCCCCTCCATCAATAACAATGTATTGAATTCAATATTAGTTCTATACTTTGACGCTAAAGCTGCAATACGACTTTAAGTGCCACTGGCGTATATAAACGTTTCGCTCAGCCAAAGCGTTAATTTTCCCCGGAACGTATATATACGTCTTTCCAAAGAACGATATTTTCTGTGCATTACTATTCATAAAATTATTCCAAAGGCTTTGGAATGCAATAAAAAAGGATCTTGACAGTGTTTATGAGGTATTCGCTCATTTATTTTTTTCACTCCCCGCCCCCCAATACATCAGATACGCGTACCTACGTAAATGGTGGCACTGGGGAGTGAATCGCATAACTTTTAACAGGCAGTTAAGAAATTTATTACAAACTGTACAAATTATCAAGATAAGTGTTAATTTTTGTAAAAAATTTCATATATGACAAGCCCATGGGGTCACTGGTAATTATCAAACTTGTTCTTATTTTAGTATTGTTAGATTAATTATAAAATACATCGTGCAGTACTGATACATTTATAAGTGTATTATTTTAGTGTAAATGTTTATTTTATTTTTTACTATGTCAGTATGTATATTGTTTGTTTACTTTCAGTAAATTAATATATTTTTTTAAATATTTATTTGTTTTCGACTTTCCAATATGCTCGCGACCCCCTCGTACAGTTATCACGCCCCCCCTAGGGAGGCGCGCCCCACAGTTTGAGGAACGCTATGTTAGGGGGAATGTAGTTACACATGTTGATGCCCATGTAGCTTGGGGGCCCCGTATCATTGATACAGCGGTAGCTACGCCCCTGTAGTCAGAGCAAATCAGAATGCATGTGGCATTTTCATAAAATGCCACATGCATTCTGAAGTAAAAATCAGAAATTGTCCTTTTTTAGAGAATTGCTGTGAAAGAATGAAATAAAACTATTTTAACAAATGAAATGAGATTCTGCAAGTTCAACCGAAACGTGCATCCAAGACTTAAAGGAAACACCTATTTCCAATTTGCCTTTCTACTAATGTTTGCTATTATTCCAGGATATCCTGAGGGGATATTTTATTGGCAAGCTTATGGATACATAATCATCAATTAGGGTTTCTAGGTAGGGTAAATCACTGTAGACTCGACGTGTAGATAGGCTGATGCACGTTCAATCTGTTGAGATTCAAAGTACTCACGTCGGCTTGGTGGGAAAGTTAGGAGAGGAGGGTATCAGCTCAGGTGTCATCTTCGCTACTTGACAGAGGTTCAAAATTGTGAAGTCTGTCTCAATACATTATATTTCTTTAAAATGTGACTCAAATCAAATCAAATCGAAGTAAAATCAGCTTATAAGCGGGTATATTTTTAAAGTTATACCCAATAGCAGTGGTCTCAGTGGCATTACGGAGAATATTAGGACCCCCCTGCAAAGTTAGGTTTTGTGCCCAAAGCCGGATCTTACAAAGGGTAAGTACTTGGCATCAGACTTTAGGCCCCCCGCAATGCGGGGGTATACGTTGCGTCACTGAGTGGTCTCCAAAATATGGTACGCGTTCTCCAAAAGATGTATTGAGATATTTCGTGGTGCGTAAAAAGAAGTAAACTCACGATATTTCTTACAATTCTTTTGTTTTTAAATGTACTTGATCAAAGAAATTTGGAGACCCTGCCCTTATAAGGTCCTACGCTATGGCCCTGTAAGGAAACTTAAGAATGTATGAGTTACAGATGACAAAAGTGTCTCCATCACTAAAGCACAGTTGAAAATTATATATTTATAACACAATAAAACGTTATAATAAAGCTATTTTTATAATCAAACAAAACGCATATCCAGACTTCACAGATTTCAATTGTGTATCAAACACAGGTTTAAGGTTATATTCGTTAGTTGTTAAGGAATAGGACATTATCTCGTTATGCTTCTTCGATTGCAAAATATCTGAATATTAATTTTACTTTCTGACATTTATATTTAAATCAATTCATTTTTTTCTTGCTCGAAAGGTCTCATACACAGTGTAGCAAATAAGTTTTAAGACTCGTCCCAGAGCAGTAGGCTGTAGTGGCGCCATGAGTGCAAATGCGCATGCGTCATAATGTCCATGGTCTTCTGACACACTGCGAACAAGTTGATGGCATTTGGTTAAGTAGCTGAGAGAAAACGAGCGTTCATGGCAGAAGTGAATTTTTTTCATGATGATTTTTTTAAGATGGAGAAAAGAGATGTAATCAAATTTTACGCAAAACTTGGTAAAAGTACTTCGAAAATATACCAACTAATGAAACAAGTTTATGGTGACTGTTGTTTAAGTAGATTAAATGTTTTTCAGTGGCACAAATGTTTTTTGGATGGAAGAGATGCGAAATAGAAGATGATCAGCGTAGTGGAAGACCAATTTCATCTAGAACACCTGAAATTATTGAAAAGTATGACAAACGATCACTGTACGTCATTGAGAATCATAAAAGACTCTTTGAGCATCAACAAAGAAACAATTTGAACCAACCAGCAAGAAGATTTGGGCAAAACAAATGTATGTGCTAAATTTGTTCCCCACACTTTATCCTCTGAACAAAAAGCAATGAGAAGTGCACATTGCAAGAGACATCTTTTCAGCCGCTGAAAACGATCAAAACTTCTTGAAGTCCATTCTTACAAGTGATGAAACCTGATGTTTCCAATATGATTCTGAAACAAAACGACCAAGTGCCGAATGGAAGTCAGAAAATTCACCGTAAGCCAAAAAAACAAAGAAAATTCCATCAAAAATCAAAATAATGCTTGTTACATTATTCGATGCTAGGGGTATTATCCACAAAAATTTGTTCCAACTGGACAAACAATTACAGGTCAGTACAACTTAGCTGTTTTAAAGCGTTTGATGGCCAGAATTCGTCGCATTTGTCCAGAATATCGGACTGAAAGCAGTTGGTGTTTGTTACAAGACAATGCATCCAGTCACATCTTCTTTGTTGTTCGTCGATTTTTGACAAAAAATAATGTCTGTGTGTTGAACCTATACACCGTATTTACCTGCTTTAGAACCCCGTGACTACTCCTTGTTGCCCAGATTTAAAATGAAATTAAAATGGTGTTATTTCGAGGATATTTCGATCTTACAAGCATCTTCGACGCATGCTTTGCAGGTCATTCCATAAAGTGGTTTACAACAGACGTTCGATTCCTTAATAAATCGCTATAACAAGTGTATTGAAGCCGGAGGGTCCCATTTTGAATAAAAAACCAAAACAGGAATTAATTTCTTGCGCTCTCTCTCTTTTATTTCTTCTTACAGACATAGTCTTTAAACTTATTTGCCGCACTGTGTATTTCGTCTTTTACATTGAAATACAAAATTGATATGTAAGTACTCAACTTTTTTGTTAAAGAAGAAAATAGTCATGCATTCGTAAGATATTTCAAAAATTTAATCACGTAGTATAATAGATTTGAAGGAAGGAAGGAAGGATTCGATCTGGGTACCTTCCGTTCCGTACGCAAATACTTTATCGACCACGCCAAAATGATCGTCTCGCGTGATGTTTGGTACTAGTTTACATAGATATCACACCGCCACCGCGTAATTTAATCTTTTAGTCGCCAAATATAGAAAGGGATCTTGAATGAGTCACTAAATCCAGAGCTGGGAAATCATTAATCCTGATGATCCTTATCAGACAATGGAACAAAATTCTTAAATGATTGTATTGTCATCGCTCCTTGACAAGTGTGCAAAATTTCGAATTAATCTGACCTTTTAAAATGGGTAAAATCGAGTTCAAAGATTCCGTTACAAAGAGGTGAAGCTAATAAAAGCGTGTTAAAAAGATCCCCCGCCTCCATTTTTTTCTATAAATTGCACTGCCAGATATTGTTTAAAATTATTTAAGGTATCCGACTACGTTCGGAACCGTGATTTTAAAAAAGCGTATAAATGGATAATTTTCATGATATTTAGTGTCACTCAGATTAGAATACATGCATAAAATTATTTTAAGGACATTTTGACAAAAAGATTTTATTTAAATACAATATTTTGGCAAAAAATTAACTTAGAATAATCTTTTTTCAAAATGTTCTCCTTTGGTGAAAAATGCTTCTATTATAATAATATTTTGCCTGTATATAGCTCAGACCTCTGTACAGAGGCTCAACTAGAATTTTTGAAAAATTCACATTATTTTCATTGTTACCACCAACTGAAATAATTATTGGCGTTTTTCTCTTAAAATTGCTCCCCTGTTGTCGTAAAAATAGAATAAACCCACTTCTAAGTTATATATTTCAAAATTTAGATTGAGCCTCTGTAGAGAGGTCAAAGCTATATACAGGCAAAATATTATTATAATAGAAGCATTTTCCACAAAAGGAGAACATTTTGATAAAAGATTATTCTAAGTTAATTTTTTGCCAAAATATTTTATTCAAATAACTTTTTTTGTCAAAATGTCCTTAAAATAATTTTATACATATATTCTAATCTAAGTGACACTAAATATCATGAAAATTATCCATTTATGCGCTTTTGTAAAATCACGGTTCCGTACGTAGTCGGATACCTTAGACTGAAATAGAATTTAAAATATCTGAGGACATCTGATACAAATCAGATTTTAAGTACTTTTATATACAAAATAAACTAGAAGTGACGTCCAAACTTCAGAGATTATAATTTAGCTGAAGACTAAGTCCATTGTGAATAGATGGAATCAAAAGAAGGGACGTTTTGCACAACTATATCTTTATATTTAATTACAGATGTTCCCATTCTTTAGAACGTTATAAAATTGTTTTAAAGTTTATTAGTGTGATTATGAAGAGGTAAATCGCGAATTTATCAACTTGCGTAAACAGTTGGTCTAAGGAGCTTTTGAAGGGTCGATAGAGAAGATTTACTTAGTGCATAAATTCTCCCATTGTGCAATAATGTTAAATACAGATTAAAAAATCACATTAAAAAAATTGAGCATTATATAACATATTTTTAAATATAATCAACTTGAATATTAAATCTTCTATTGTCATTGCATCGCTATGCATACTGTTCATCTTGTGAAAAATTAAAAAGAGTTTCAAACACTTCACATCTCATACTTTTATCTTATCTTCCTCCTCTTCTTATCTTCTTCTGAGTATTTGCTCGAAATTAATTACGATTTTAGTGCGTCTCTTCCGATATAATTCAGTCTTTAAAATAATTTACTCTTCTGAACAAAAAAAAAAAAGGTTTTTGGATTGAAGACAATGAACGCAGTGTGTTAATCAAGGGTACACTGGAATATCTAGGCTACGCTTTTCTTCCCCTGACTGTAGATAATTAGGTCTTGGTTCAGACTTGATGAAAGTTTACAAAAAAAGAAAAAGTTATGAATGAGCTACACAGGAAGAAAAAATATCCCGCAATTTATAATGTTTATTGTCTTTAATGGATACTCCAGGCTTTCTTTTCCAGTTAATTAAATGACAACAAATTTGCAGATATATATAACTTTCAAATGTTTCTATTTAACTTATCTTCTAATTCAATTTACACACACAGTCATTTTTGTCTTGCTTTTTTTCGTGGCCGAGGTAGCCTCATGATTTTGGACGTGGACTTTGGCCGAGTGAGTGAGTGAATATTAACGTCGCACTCTGTTCAGCTACACTAAGGCTTTTGGCGACGAACCACGGAATTTTGAACATGGTCAAGTGACGTGAACGACACTTGAGCTGGTACCCCCTCTCTTAACTACCACACCACACCAACGGGAGGACGTTTGAGCTCTCGATAGATTTAAAGTGCATCGCTGCCCTACACGGTGGGTCTTTAGTGGTACCGGGCTCGAATTCATGACAAGGCCAGCCACGATTCGATACCTTGACCTCTCGGCTACCGTGGCCATGGACTTTGGCCGGAGTGTCGTTGGTTTGAAGCCTGCTGCCGCTGAAGACCCGCCGTGGAGAGGAGGCCGAAGCACGTTAAATCTGTGGAGCTCAAAATGTCCCCGTGGTGTGGTAATTAAGAGAGTCACACATCAGTCAGCTCAAGTGTTATCCTCGTCACTTAACCAAGGTTCAAAATTACGAGGTCCGTCGTCAATAGTTCTCGTGTTGCTTTAGAGTGGTTCGTTAAAAATCTCGTTTACTTTATACTCTGCTTATAACTTTGTTTTGCTTATCCTTTTGCTTTATTTATGAGTGTGTGAGAAAAAATTTCGCATACATTAACTGGTATTTTATTAAGCTGGATCGAAAATCATTAATTAAATTATAGGTTATTTTTCTCTCAGCCTCCACTAATGGGTAATAAGATGAAATTGTTGGCAGAGTAGTCAAAATTATTGTGGAAAAGTTAAAACAATCAATCAACACTCAACACTTTATAATAAGAAATTCTTGATTATTCCAATTTTTTTGAGAAATTTATTTTTCAGTACTTTTGCTTTCCTGGTGAGAAAAGAATAATGCTTAGTAAATGATTCATCACACAAGGTATTAAGCAATGAAAATTTTCAAGATTTGGCGTACAAAACAATGTAATAAAATACATCTTTTTTACTTTGAACTATCATTTAAAATAAATTTATCATAATAAAGTTCATCAATAATTCTTTAGCAAATTTATTATTTACGACAGAAGGGTGGGACCTACCTTAAATAAAGTGCCTTTGTGAAGGTTATAAATTTATAAATTCATATGAGTTCAAAAAATTTGTAGAGATCGTATTCAATTTTATAAAAAAAACCATGTAAAAATGTATGCTGAAGAGAGTTTGGAACACTTGAATGAATCATTTATGCAAAAGTGGTTATCACGTTTCGTAAATTTAGGGAAGTAATGTAAATATCTGAAGGAAGTCTTGATACCAAAGCAAGACATTTCTGGTTTTACTTATCTCGGAAGAATTCATTTCTTTTTACAGCTTTTTTTTAAAGAAATAAATACAAATAAAAATGATACATAAAAAGGATATTCCATCATTTTATGCTATAAATGTTCTAATAATTTATAATGTTAATTTATTTAAGAAATGAAAGTAATTTAAAGAATAATTTAATTGTCATTGTTTTTAACATGCATATGTATGTTTATAAGGATTAGTGTGCGTATAAAAGTTATATGGAAGGATGAAAGAAGACAAAAAGGCAAACAATTGTATTGAAATGTCTTAGTTATTATTTTAACTAGTAGATGGCAGCACATTTCATTAAGTACAACCATTGTAATAAGAAGGATATGGTAACTTTTGTGTGAACAGATCTTTTAAAACAAATAACGCCATTTTTTTGTGTGTGTGTGTATAACCTGCAAAATGAAATCATCATATTCTGTAAACTTACTTTCCAGGAATGATTCCTGGAACATACTCCAAATGGTTTCCCGATGTATTATACCCAGAAAACTTTTAGAGAAAGCAGCGTCGAATGAAAGAAAGTTCAGCATTTTTTTTTTTGAAGAGAATGAAATATTTTGACATTGATTGGAAAAGTAAATTTAAAAAAGGGATACAATAGCCTTTGTTGCTCTACATCCCTCGTCATAATAAATAAATAAAAATAAACCCTCAGTGAATTAAACAATATTTTTAATTCGAAATTCCAAAAAGTCTGAATCAGGTTAATGGGAACAACGGGACTATCTAGTCTCCAGCATTTTTCGTAAAGAATTAACGATGAAAATAAATAATTATGTTTAAGAGACGGACTAATTTCTTCTTTCCTTGAAAAGTTCTCCTATCAAGTAATAATTAAAACCAAAAATAATTTAATTCCAGTAGCACAGACTTACGTATTGAATAGATTTATACTTCTTTTCGTTGTGGCTCGGTGGTCTAGGGGTATGATTCTCGCTTTGGGTGCGAGAGGTCCCGGGTTCAAATCCCGGCCGAGCCCGTTTCTTTTTCAATTTTTTGGAACATTTTTTTTTCTCATAGCTTCAATACAGCTGCGTGAAATAATGGATGCATAGTGTTGAATGAAATATTTTTTCATTTCCTTAGTTTAAATAAATGAAAATGTTTTGCAGGCGTGTTTATCTTAATTTTTTTTGTCACGTTTCTTTGGATGCGATTTGAAAAAAACATCTCGCTTTTTATACTGAAATTGCATAATGGAAGCGATTTTATTTACTAAAAGTGATAAAAAAACAGCAATGTGAAATAATTATTACACCAAAGAAAATGTTTCGTATGTGAACTCTATGTATCATGTAGGAATAAATTCAGTGCATATATGTAATATTTTACTTCAGAAATCAGCCTGACTGATTAAGCTATTTTCAAAAAGAAAAAGCATCTGCCTTCCAAGAAAACAAAGTAAAACAAATAAATGTCAAAACCAAAAAAAAAAACGGAAAACCTTTACCAAAGGGTTAAATTTGGCTTTCTTTATAAAATCTTTCTTCTACACACCGTGGCTCGGTGGTCTAGGGGTATGATTCTCGCTTAGGGTGCGAGAGGTCCCGGGTTCAAATCCCGGCCGAGCCCGAACAATTATTTTTAGCCATGTCAGTATTGAAACAATTTTTTTTTTATTGAGAGTTGTTTCATTTGTTTGTTTACCTGATGAATTCAGACTGTTTCAAAAAGTTCTTCAAGACACAAATGCATTTCCTTCTCAAGAAGCATGGGAATTTCTTTCTCAGTTATTTGTTTTATGCAGATGTTTTCATATTTGCTCATCTGTGATATTTTGCAAAAAGGTTTCCCGATCGGAGATTTCCCTTCTAGAAATACATAGAATTTTCTCCAGACATTTTTTCCTGCAGCTGCTTGTATGTTTGTTTAGCTTGTTATTTTGGTATTATTTCTTTTGTTTTTGATTTCATTTCCTGTATTTCGAAAGCATTCTGGTTGTTATGTAACGTATATAATATTTTTATACACGCACTTCGCCTTTTATTCTTTTTTATACTTTTTTTTTTACCTATTCTCATTTTTGTCTTTTACGGCAATCATTCTAAATAGAATAAAATTAAATACTAAAATTGATATTTTAATATATGAAACAAATAAAAGAGAGAGGAAACTGCAACGCGTTTTTGCATTCTATAAATTTTCAATTATTATTTTATTCCTTTTAATTCGTTCATAATTCACCTTCCATTGATTTCTTGACGATGGCTTTTATTTCATTTTTTCACACACACATACAAATGTAAACAGAACAAACATTTTGAGGAATATTTTAAAATTATTCTCCAATTTGTAAATATCCTTTTTAATTAAATTATTTCAATGCATATCAAATTTTAGTTATTTAATGACATGTTTCATATAATGAAATATTTAATTCATTTCTGTTACTGTATGACTTTAAATACAAGTTATGTGTGCATCACACACACACACAATTACTTATAATTAAATTTATAACATTAACTAAGCATTAAACCAGTATTCTTTTAAAGTTGTACTGATATTTTTGTACAGTAAAGCAGTACTTTTTTTTTGTTGTTGTTTCTAATTTTATGCCAAATTTTTGTTTAAATTTTGGAATTAAAATTTCGAGAGAGAAATTACTAGTCATGAATTAAATTCTTAAAAAGTAAGATTGGTTACATACAGCAAACATGAAAAAGTAGATAAGTTTTCGAGGTAGTTTTCCGTTTCGCTCGCGCAAGCGATGAAATCGTCGAAAATAATACAACCGATGCTAAACGGATATTCCCGCTGTTGCGCCCACATTTTCAAAACAAGTCGCTGTCTTTTCTTATCAGTAACATCTTTTTAATAATGCATCAAAAATACATGAAAAACTATGAGAACAACATTTATAACTTTTTATGTGTAAATGTGAGTTGTCGCCAATAATGCCAACTTGGCGAGATTTTCTCCGGTGAAATGAGTGAGTGAGTGAATTTAAATGTCGCACTATTCAGCTACTCAAGGGCTTTTGGCGATGGACCTCGTAATTTTGAACCATGGTCAAGTGACGAGGACAACACCTGAGCTGGCACCTCCCCCTCCTAACTTCCATACGATACCAACGGGAGGACGTTTGAGCCTCGACAAATTTAACGTACATTGGCTCCTCTGCACGGTGGGTCTTCAGTGGTACTAGGCTCGAATTCATGAACACAGGCCACGAGTACGTTTAGAAAATTAGATATTCGTATGCGATATTGTATGACTATTAACATTCAAAACGGCAATTATATTTTTACAACTTTGGTTGTTTTATTTCTTTATTTTTGATTTTTATCAAGACATATTATGTTTTAAATGAGATGAATTGATATTCGATTTAAAAAGACTTGAAATCCCCCTTGTTGAACGATTTTTTTGTGTTCGTATTGCAAGCACGACCCTATTCTCGGACACGTATATTCCATGACTCTATTTGAAGAATGCTACGTGTATGAGCCACACTGAATAATTATTTATTTAAATATCAAATCGCAAATACTATAAAAGAGCAATATTTTCCAACAACTGTAGAAGACATATCTTTAGGGATGCATGCATGTCCTGTTAAAAACGTGAAATGTCGCCCATCCGGTATAGTGGTTGGCGACGCTGACTGCTGTGCCGTTGGGACTGGGTTCGAATCCCGGAGAAGACATGGAGGTTTGTAAATGTATAGTGCCTTTGCGGCATAGGGGTACTTTAAATAGCCGTCGAGCCGCAAGTCCTCTCGTGAGGTTGGTGGGAGGTCTCTGACCACCCTCAGTGTGTTCTTCTCTAAATTGGGGTGAAACCGAGCTAAATCGTTCTTTTCCTGTATGGTGCTCAAAGCTACGGCTAACGACAGGCGTCACATAGCCCTTTGTCATGATGAATTTCGTGGGCCTTGATCTGGCCTTTGTCGATCAGGTGGCATTAGTAACAACAACAACAAAACGTGACATACCTTACGTCAGAAAACAAAACAAAATACTTGGGTAATTATACTAGAGACGTCAACTTCAAAAGGATATTGCTTATAAAATGACTCAGTAAAAAACAATCATAAACGAAGTTATGAAATGTGGTTCAATACCCATATCAATGAAACTCATCAATTAAAATTTAATATAGAACTGGTCGTATATACATGACCATTTATTTTTTTTCTTTCAAAATGAATCATCTACTAATTTTTATTTAATAGTGTTTGTTTAGTCAAGAAAATGCATATCTCTTCGTTGTTTTATTATGAAAAGAACAGATGTGAACCCTTAAAAATACGTAATTTTTGTGATCTTACATTTTTCTGAAGAACGATTTTGCTTAACCCGTTCAGGTCCGGCGAAAGGGGTAAGAAGTACTTCCCTGTTCCCTCGCTTTCTGAAGGTATCGAGTGCACTGAGCGATTTTTCCCGTTAAATCCAGTTTCACTTAAACATTCATATAAATTCTCTACTGCAAATCAGTACTATCATCGGCACTATCTAAAATTTTCGTGAAACTAAAAAAAAAAGAGAGAGAGAGAGATAGTTAAAGTAAATTATTTTATTTCAATAATAAAATGCTATGAGCGTATATACTCACACACGGTCATAAAAAATGGAAACAAATTACTAGTAAATCCACGCAAGATATGTCCCAAACACTTTCACATTTCAAATTTTTTAATAACCCAATCTCTTCTCGAAAGAATCAAATACATACAGTTAATTACGTAACTTTTACTACTCCAAATATTTTTCGCTAATTTTACAGCAGACAAATTTTTTTTGCATTTTTCGTTATGTTATCAGTGACGTACATATGGGAAAGGGGACTTCCTTTCTTTCATAACCCAACAGGTTTTTAATTTTTAACACACTAATTAGACACGGTACTTTCATTGATATAAAGTTTTTCCCTCAAGAGAAAGTCGTATGTGTACCTTTACCGGAAATTAGGAAGATCCTTTTTTTCAAGGTTAAACGTATTGAATTATAACTTTTATTGAAGCTTTTGTTTCAATCCTTTGCTCATAGATGCACTACCTCCTAAGTCTATTGATTCAGTCTTGCGGTCTTTTTTTTTTTTCCCTCCCCCCCCGATTAAAAGGCTTTACGTTTTTTTTCCACATGTACAATTATTATATTCCTTTTTTTTTCAAATTATATGGTCACATGTGCATTTGAATTTAAGCATTAAATGCATTAAATTTAGAATTTGGATTTCAGTTTTATTAAATTAAGTTCAATAGCAGGCAATAATGAGTAAACTACTTAATTTTACTATTGCCTAAAAATTTATTCTGCGTCAAAATTGAATTCTCTCAGAATTCCATAGATACAAAATTGTGACATTTTCACAAAAGTGCGTTCAAAGTCTACAGGTATCAATTTGCGTCAGTTATAACGCATTGTGAATTATGAGAGCTCAACATCTAATTCCTATACTTCTGATATATAAATTTAATTTTGCATAAACATTGACAATGGCTCTCTTCTTTCGATTCGTCAAAATTGTAATTAATATTACAACCACAAAATAAAGTGAAATTATTTATTTGTTTATTTATTATTTTTTTGTCAGAACATCCATTAAATATAGTGGAAAACATCTCATGTTACTCTCAGTTGGTCTTGAAATCTAACCCTTTTTTGGTTTCCCAAAAATTTTTTACTTTGGCATCTTTTTTTTGGGGGACACCTGGCAAAAAAAAAGCAAATTTTTTTAAGCAGAATATTTTTCTTGGAACCGTGATCTGAATCATAAATGAATTTAGTAAAATGGCTGCATTTGTTTTTGTGAGGAAATCTTTTAAATTGCCAAATATTGTTCACGCTCATACATTTAAATTACGACAGTCATTTATGTTTTTGTGTGAGCATATTTAAATTTCTGTTCGCGCGAAACATGTTCGAATTAATTTGGAAGCACATAATCGGTAGGGCGAAAACTGAAGTTCTGTTGCGCGCGTGATGAACCTAGGTGCCTTTTATTTCAAAAACTTCAAAATCTGGCAAAGTTGGCGAATTTTTTTTTTTTTTAAATTAAGGAATTCAAAGAAAGAGCAGCAAGATTGTAAATTTTATATTTTTAAAATTTAGATGTTTCTCGTTATCGTTAACACTTCCATAGAATATGCTGAATGCAGTGTGATTATTTTCACATTTGATGGCCCAATGGTGCACTTCTTTGCTTTTATGAACGGGTACTTAAAAAAAATTTCATTAAAAAAACAGTTGCACTAAAGCATTGTCAAAATGACGGATTCACTACAAGAAATTTAAATTGATTACAATACCACGCAAGGCATGGGGCGCACACAAGGGGGGTCCTGGGGTTCCAGCCCCCCCAAAGCCGTTGATTTTTTTCGATTGATTATAATTCTAAGTATATAGTACGTAAAATTTAATTAAATATTTGTTATTAATGATTAATTTTATTAATTAATGCTAATTATTTATTTAATAATTAGTTTTTTACTGTTATTTGTTCCCGAAAATCGACAAAATCAAAAGGAACATGATACAAGAATGGTGGACTTTCGACCCTGGGCACCCCCCCCTTTAAAATTTCGGGGCGCTACTGCACGCAGGTAAAACAATTACAAAAACAATAATCAATCATTATGAAAGGAGCGCAAGCTGTACGCGTATCGGCAATTAAGTTTCTAGTGGGTTTCTAACTGATATTCATGTGTAAGAGAGATATAGAATATATCTGCATTCTCTGTCATAGCCTCTCTACAGATACCATCGAATTTTTAAAAATTTTTTGTTTCTCTTTTGAATATTGTCACAGTAAATTTATCTCTTTCTGAAAACGGATAATTCCAGCGTCCGAAATTGTGTTTGGAAACAATGGTTTCCTAAAAACTTGTTAGTCTTGTTCGGAACGGGAAGTATGATCACGATAGTTGTGTTATGTATCATTATGTACTTTAATTTTGCTGTGAAATAATTATGCGTAAATTTTATTTAATTTTTGTCATTGAATGTCGTTTCCTTGTCTGCATCTATATCTTCTTATCTTCAACAGGGCATTATTGAGGACCTGACCCAGAGCGAACGTACAGGCAGCATGACTTTGGAGAAAGAAGACGACAACCAATTCTGCTCTGACGTCGAGGAACTCTGTGACGACGACCTGGAAGCCAATATCATTGAGGTAGGTCTTCTTCCTTTCACACTTATATCGGACACTCACACACTGATCTACAATTGGAGTCATTTTCGGTGACTGAAACCACTGTAAAGGGTATTTGTAATGAACTGTTTGACTAGCCCGTGCTAAATGGTATTGCTTACGACTCCATTATAAAAATGTTTTACAAATACACTGCATGGTTTCTTTTTGAATCTATAGCGGGTATTTTTCTATCGAGTAATGATTTCGAATCTTTGGTTAACAAAAGACTCGCCATGTAGAGAGGCTGATGTACATTAAATTAGTCGTATTTCAAAGTTTTCACTTTGGCGTGGTGTGGAAGATTAGAGAGAGAGATGTTAGGTTAGGTATCATCCACGTTGCTTGACCGAGATTCAAAATTATGAGGGCCATCGATAATGGCCCCAGATATTTCATTCTTTGTATCTAATTGCCATTTTGTGCAGAAAGCCTTGTTGAATAGCCGATTCAGTGTCATTGAAAACAAAGAAAACCTGTTATCTCAGAAATTATCGCAGTCTGTCTCGTTCGAATAATACATGTACACATTTTTAAAGCTAAAACAAGTTGTCCTTCTTGTCAAAGAATCTTGTGTATGTCATTTTTCTTGAAAAAGTTTATACAGTAAGTTCGATTTCCTTTTGCCTTTGTGAAAATTCAACTAACAAAATGCAACAGCCCCTACAGAACTCTCACGCTTTAAATGAGAATAATTTTCAGCTCTTTTCATCCTGTCTTGTAAAAATTACAAAAACAAATTCGAATCGCGTATAACTTGCGCTTATCATTAAGTTATAAATATTGTGACCTTTTCCTTACCTCATCACACCTATGACATTAGGCAGCGAGCGCACTCGTGGGGGCTCAAAGGGGGCGCGTCGCGGTAGTCCAGGGTCGAATGTCTACCATTCTTATATCCTAACCCCAATACGCAGCCAAACATATTTTGTTTTCATTTTGTAGATAGTCGGGAGCAAAGAAACAGTAAGAAATAAATTAATGAATAAATAATTAGCATTATAATTAGTAAAAAATTATTAATAACAAATGATTAAATTTTACTTACTATATTCACGGGATTATAATAGGTCGGAAAAAATCATGGGCTATGGAAAGGGTCCGGACCCATGAAGCCTCCCCCTACTTTGTGTGTGCCACTGATACTGGGTGGACCGCAACACCTTGAAAAAATTAGAAATAGCCCGTACCCTGGAAAAGTCTGCCCACCCCTGGTGTAAAGGGTACGTACTTGGTATCAAGCAGACTTTGGGCCCCTTAGAATCCCCCCACCCCCGTGATGCGGGGGTTACGAGGATGTACGTTACGCCACAGCTTACAAGCAATTACTCAATATGCTTTAGACACCCTCCAGACATTTTTCCTTCACATTTCAATTTTTTTCCTTAAAAGAATCCAAAATAACGTTGTTGCTTTTACCTGTTCTGGAAAGAATCCGTCAGTAAACAAGTCGTCTCACCGAAACACTAACCTCTCCTTGTTCTCTAAAAGTCAATTTTTACCGCATTTCTTGCTTAAAATTGGCACTCAGACGTGAAAACGAAGAACAAGCCTTCTTTTATGTTCAAATATAGACAGAAATTCAGAAGTTTGAAATGCAAAAGTTATATATATTTCAGATGAGTTCTTGCAATGTTTCCTGAGTATTTTACTCTGAAAAGTTACATTCTCAACAGAATTTTTTTAAAGCCATTTTTCTATTATTTTAGTATGAACAGTACAAAAAAATATTAATTGATTGAATTTCCTTAAATTTGTTTTGAAAATACTCTGAATATTTTTTTTATGCTTATTTGAGTAATATTGCATATCAAAAATTGATTATTATAATAAATTCATTACGAAAACAAAATTAGTTAGAAACAATAAATAACCTAACTTTTCCATTAACATAAATTCGGTATTGTATGTGTGTTCTGGATGATAATTCTGGAAATTACTATTTTCTGCATACTTGAAGATAATCTTGTTCCCTATGGATAAAGACGGTTGCTTTCTGTGCAAGCTCGATAACACTTTCGTCACAAATTCATATCAGATGTTGTGCAAAAATAGCAACATAAGTGCTTTCATGGTGTTTAAAAAGCATCGTAACAGTCTGTTCAATTGGATTTATCGGTATAAGAAGTGTTGCTGGTCTCTAATGGACCAGACGGATCCTAGACAGGTCTTTAAATCTACCATTATTTTTGTCACTTGTTCCTTTACAGAAGAGGCGAAATTTCCAGAAAATTATTTTGATTATAATCCATATAGTAAATGTGACATAAAAATGTACATTTAGGACTTTCTGTTTTAATTTGATAGCAAATTGTATCGTAATACACTCTAATATATTTAAAACTAAATATTAAAATTTGATAACTATTTTTGTATCGTAATACCTCTCTTTAAAAATAAATATAATTTGATAACTATTTGTATTGTAACTCCCTCTAATATATTTTAAAATAAACATACGCAAAAGTAACATGTATAAAAAACATTTAAAAATAGTATATCGAAGATAATGTTTGATTTTTACTACAGTATACATACCCAGTTAAGGTACATATACTATTTCTTGTAATTATTGTATTTATTATTAGTAGAAAACACGCCGAAAAAGAATTTAATGAATATACAATTACTTGTCTCATAATTAATTAAGAGAATTTTAAAATTTACAAGAACAAAAAAATTATCTTACATGATTTTTAAAAGATAGTTGTAAAAAGTTATAGTAGATGTCAACGAACACGATTTTTTAGCGAAGAATATTGAACCATATATTCTTATTCAGGGCAGATGCTATGTTCTATCAAATGTGTAACAGTTAACTTTTTTTCTTACATCGCCAGATTCTTGAATAGTGAAAAACAATATTTTATGATAATTTTAAACAGTCAAAAAAGAATATGGGACGTATTGTAGTAATGTAAGGATTCACACACACACACACATTAAGTTCGCAATAATGCCAATATAAAATCAGGAATTAGTTATAAAAATAAGATTGGAGGTTCAAATTTATTTTTTTTCCTTTAAAAATAATATATTTGTTTATAATTTCATGTTGTTATAGAAATATACGATGTAATTTAATTGATTTTATTACTATAAATAATGCAAACGTGCATTTTGATAATTGGCAACATTATGAAGCTAATATTCGAAATCGTCTGCGGCTTAGATTGACTTCAGAATTTGATGTTTGCTAATTAAAAATAAATATGCGGAATAAAGAAGAAATAAGCTGCTATTCTCTCTATTTTAAATTAAATTCATTTTGATATACTGCAAAAGAAGTTACTGTTGGAAATTTGAAGTATTTATTCTTTTATTTTCGTAACCAGTTTTCCAGTGTATTAATTTTGTATGAGATTTGGTATTTCATGGATTCTAGCTTTTTGGACCATTTTACAACTATTGAAAACATGGTAAAATTTTTGAAAGATTTTTAAATAGAATAATGAATTTTTTTTAAAGTCATTCTGTACAATGTTTTGAAATGTAAATGTTCTTTTTAAGATGCTTGCTTCTGGAGAGAGAAGCAGTTTAGTCACTGACTTCAATAATGATAATAAAATAAGTAAAACAACATTTATAATATTCGAAAGTCAAATTGTATAGTATTTTTTTTCGTAATCGATTAATGTAACTGTAATTCTAATTTTGCTTGAATTCAAATGCATAAGCTATGTTACATTTTTGAACAAAATAGTGAACGATATTTTAAGTAATTCACATAATTATGCCTCAATTGCATTCAAAATTGAAATTAATTTTATGATTTAATGATTAACGTATTGTTTCTTGTTTGAAAAGATTTTTCTTTTTTAATCGGGAAAAATTTTAACAGTTATAGTTCAAAGCTTATTTTTACGAATTTAGAATGCTTTGCAGTTTAACCTTTGATTTATAACCACTGCTCCTTTTCTAATATCTTCTCATTAGAATTTTTAAATTATTCTGAGTTTTCCATGTTGATAAAGTTCTACTTTCTGTATAAACTACACCAGAAAAAAAAAGAAAGAGAGAGAGAGAGAGAAACTTCTGAATTTTGGTGCCAAAAATCTAGTCTGTCATAGATTGATTAAATAAAATTAAATCACTTTATGTACAGAATGCAAAAAGCCTCTAATTAAAAGTATTGTCAAAAATTGTTGAAATAAGCAAAAACTTTCCTTTGTTTTGCAGAATATCCTGGGCATGGGCTCATCTAAGCAACAGGGCAGCGAAGACACCCTGATCCCTGAGATGCCCTCGCCTGACCTACTAGGGGACATGGCCTATTCGGAGGGTGCATCCGATCCCTACGCCCCCTCGGCCGCCCTTTCCGAACATCACAAGTGGAGGTCTAATCCCAATAATGTCTCGAAGGAGAAGAGGGATAAGGAGGAGGCTAAGGAGAAGCAGGTGAGGTTAGATTTTGTTATCAGGATAATAACATTTCATCTTTACTAAAAGATTTTTTTTTTAGTTTTTTTTCCCTACACATAGGTAGACACATTTGCATTTCTTTTCAAAATAGAAATAGAAATAATAAATAATTCCCAATTAATTTTTAAGAAACATAATAAAAATTTCGTTAATATGTTTGGTTTTGTAATATTTTCTTTAACCACCAAAGGCTAATGCTTAAGTTACCCCAATAAGTTATACCTGACCTCTTTTAAAAGTCCACTTCCATCAGTAATTGAACTTAATTTTCTAAGATATGTTATAACAACATTAAAATTATCTTATAATGCGCATTTTGAATCAAAGTAAAACTTAAAAAAAAATAAACATTTTTCATATCTATGTATTTTAGTAATGTATATGTAATTAGGAATTCACAAAAAATAGTGGAAATAGAATCAAATTATTAAGAATTCTACGGTATATCTGTTGACTACCATGTTTTTCTCGAGAACTGTTTCTATGTCATTTGGCTTTCTTTATAAAATATTGTTGATTCAAATGATCTTTCCACTTGAAAATTTTTTTGCATTAAATATCAAGCTTGGAGAAAATTATTTGCTGAGATCGCATGTATAGTAAGTCATCTTATAACGGAAACGTCATTGCAATGTGTAATCAGAGGGAAAAAAATAATCATATAGTGCATATATCCATTATTTTCAATAGGATTTCGCTCAGTATTACAAACAAAAGGGGGAAAGGTTGGCTAACCGCAAAACTGATTGAACCCCACTTTTACATAAATTATTAAAAGCTGTTCTAAGTCAACATTGTTTATAATGCTGCACCCATATTCTTAAGTTTCAATATCTGTTTCTTTATCTTTTGTGTTCAAATACTTTCTGTCCCTCTAGTAGACATCAATACAATTTCCATCTTGGTTTAATTTCGAGTTTAAAATAGATTCATCTTGAAGGGCAGAAATTCTCCTTTTATTGCCTAATTATTTTAAACTTTAATCTAATTTTTTCTTGTTGTGTAACGAATTGTAAAATGAAACTAAATTTTATGTTTTTATATTCACATATATAGGTTTCACTATCAAAACTGAACTCATTCAACCGGATTTTGTCAAAATAAATAAACAAATAAAATAAAATGTAATTTTGTGACTGATCAGTTTGATCTGACAATTAAGGGAACATCATTTTCTTTAAAATTAATATGGATATTGATGCATTTATTGAGTGATATATATCTGACTATATTTAGAGATGAATTCTTGTAAGCATATAGCGAAACAAAAATTAAAACGTAAAAGTAATAGCTTTAATTTGAGCCACTTAAATTGAAAATGAATGACCTTTTTTTTAAAAAATCAACAATTAAGGAGCCCTTAATTTTACTTTCAAAACTTTCATGCATAGTTTTATAAAATATAGAAATTTGCTAAATTTTTTAAACGTACATGGGCCACAAAAACACAAATTTATTCAAAACATGTTTTGATTAAAATACAAGTAGTCAAATCTCATTAGCAAACAACAATAATTTAAATCGGTTTATTTTTCAAGCATCTAATACCATTTTTTTTTTGTGTCTTAATACTTTTCTCCGGATTTTTTTTAAACAACTTTTTAATTTTTCTCGAAATTATCATTTTTTTCATTTAAAATGCTCTTTGAAATTCAAATTTTGCTTAGAAGTCTCAGAATTTTTAAATTGTATTTTTAATGGTATAACTAAAGAAATCAAATATTAATTTTTAATTCATTCAATAATTTATCAAAAAATTTCACAAGTATAAAAGTATTTGGATTGTCTTTTTATTAACTTGTTCATCTATTAATGATATATTCCAAAAATTCTATCGGCCGAATTCTTTATTTTTTATTTAATTCGCGTGTAAGTTGTATAAAATTATTATTATTCTTTTTAAATTTTTAAATCCCAAAAAGCAACAAAAAAGTTCCAAATATTTTTTTGAAATTCATAATTATACATATACATGCAATTTACAATTGATACATATTAAAAATATGCATTCCTTAGTTTTAGGAAAATCAAACAAAAATTCAATAGCATATTGTGTCTCGATGTCTCCTTAAAATAATTTAATGGGGGGAAAATATATATATTATCACATCTCTTGATTTTTTTAAAATCCTGACTGCTGAAAGTGCTTACTCCTATAATTGTCATCCTCAGACGCAGGGTGTGTGGCCCCCCGAGCCCACTGGGGTGACATTCTACCTGCCCCCGACACGACAGTGACGACCTCCGTGGAGCTGCCCTACACTCGGGACAGCAGCAGCAACGCGGAGGAGGAACTGCCTAAGAGTTGGAGGTGCGCTGACACCCCCTTCGACGTGGCAGACATAACGGAAGAGGCAGTGGACGTGGACACAAGCTCTAAGGATGCAGGTGAGTATTTTGCAAGAGTCTCGTATTCTGAAATAAATATCATTTCTGAAATAAATAACCTGATTAGCATTTGTAAATTTCATTTTTAGTCAAGAAATATCGAATGAAATGATTCGTTGTCAAATTCGTATAAAATTTTACTGCAATAATGCAACTACATACAAGTTTTTCATTTAAATGATAAAAACTCATTTTCAAATTAGCGACCTCTAACACATTTTGAGATTAAGAAACAGAAGTCTTCCTTCCCGTGTCCAAATTTAAATGCTTCCTGATTAGTATGAAGTTTATAGGGAGAACAATTGAACACACACAGTTACCTATTCTATCAAAGAAGTGTAATTTATAACTATAAACTACAAAAATTGTTTGATAAATTTTACAAACTGACAGATCTGAGGTAGGTAAAACGTTTTTATGTAAAATCCAAAAAATTCAAATGTATGAGAGTCACAAGGCCACAACTAAACGAAATCTTGTATTTTTTAAATATTACATTCACAAAGTTGTTTCCAAAACACTCAAATATAAATTTCTTTAAATGCAAGGATATTTAAGGAGGCAATTTTAAAATTGTTAAATAGTAATTGATTCAGTAAACACAAAGATATATAGAAATTGTAATTTCTTAATAAGATTCAACCTTACGGAAATGAGTCTCTTGAATACGGTGCAATGCTACACATTTCAGATTATTAAAGGCGTTATTTACTGATAAATATTTTTTGTCTGTTTTCAGTTCGGCCTAAGTAGTTAAAAATTTAGACCATTTATTGTCATAGTTGTACAGTTAGCTCCATTTGGTACTAAATTCTGAAAACTGTGCAAAGCGTCTTCATGTTACTTGGGTTTTTTTTTTTTGTAGAATAAAGTGATTCATAATTGTATATTATGCTGGAAATAGAATTGTTTTGTATACATATCGAACATACTTGTTTTCATTGATTCAATGCAGTTTTGTATCTAGAATTCGTTTCCAGGTCTCAGTTTGTTACAAGAAATTTCGATATTTGAATCTTTAAAAATTTTCCATGGACCTCCGTTGTCTGGGAAAAATTCTATGGGCTTCTGTCACGGGTACAGACTTTTTAACAAAACGAGGAATAGTTTTCAAAAATTGATATTTTAGGAACATCTTACTTTGGGCATTAAACTGGGTCCTTTCCTTTGGGCATTACATTGTTTTTCTTGAACAATGAAACGTGGAATTTTTTGAATATCCAAATTACATGAAAGAGATTTGTAACACACATGAGAAAAATGCAATAATTGGTTTCCTTTATAAAATCGTCTTCCTCAGAAAGATAGAATTCAAAACATGGATATGACATTTCTGAAAACAAAATAAGCATTTCTTAAGTTTTCTATAAACTTTCATGGAATTAAAAATCTCTGAAAAATTAATTTTATCATTAAAATAATAAGGATGACTACCAAGTTTTGTCATAATTTATCACAAAATTTTTAGTTTCGATTACTGTTATCTCTCCCTTTTTTACAAATAAATAAATAAAATAAAATAAAATATATACATTATCTAATATACTAATATAAGTAACCATTAATATATTCTGAAACAAGAAGAAATTATATGAAATGGAATTCTTCACGTTTTATTCTGTCAAAATAATTATTTTCCCTTGTGCTTACTGTACGAGACACATTCTCATATGGAGGAAAAATGAAGTATTTTGAACAGGTGACTCATTTCGTGATTTTCAAAGAATTATTAGATCTTTCGAGTTTGGTGCTCTAGTTCAGTTTCCAAAATGCGAACAATGACAGGAAATGGTATCAATAGCGAATTATTTATTTTGTTTTATTTTTGTAGCTATGTTGTTCCGGTGCATGCGAAGTAAATTTCTTTTTGTATCAGCAGGTTCACTTCGGCAATCTCCAACAGATGGCAGCACAAGAGAAGTATTGGAAGAAGTTTTCGCGGAGGTCCCTGAGACCCTGGTACCAACTTCCGATTCGCGTGTGGTCTCTCGGATAGATACCAGCCTCACTTCAGTCTCGCAGATTTCGGTAAGTACCCAATGCTTTGTTTACAGTGTTTGACAACGCTTTTAACTGACTTATTTGACACTCAGTATGAGTGAAAATTAATTAAAATGTCTCTGAAAAATTAAAGCACAAAGCTTTAAAATGGCTAATATGGTTTTTTTTATGTCTATAAATAATAAATTATCGAAAGATGTATTACTTTTGAGTTTTATGCTCACTATATAAAATATTTGTTGTGTTTTTTATTGAATGTTGTTGCTTGAAAGATAAAAGATAAACTTCTTGGAAGAAAAAAAAAACTAACTGCACTTTTATAGAATCATAGCATCTTTACAGCTAAAAAATAATTGAGTAAATAGATTTAGTAAAATTTTGTAACAAGCAAAACAAAAAATATACTGACGAAAAAATTTATCACAAAAAACATCAACAAAATTTTAATTTAAAAAAAAATAAAAAAAGCTGTGCAAGCATTTTATTTTCCCTTGTGTTTCTTGTGAGTAAATTGCACCAGTTATAAATATTTTATCAATGAGGTTTATGTGTTATTTTTATTTTTATATATTTCGGACTAAAGGACTTTTATAATCTAAAGTATGAATTCTAGGATTTAATCCTTTCTTATGCCATTCAGTTTTCTTCTTCCACTTTATTCGATCTGCTTGTAAATATCAAACCCCGTGGATTTTGATTAGATTATTGATCAAAATAGGACAGAGCAGTTTACTGAAATAATGGATCCAATTCTTCAATTACGAAGAATGCGAATTCGAAAAAAAGTTATTATTGAGATATCTATATTTCTTTCCATATAAATATTCATCTAAAAATAAAATTCTTGTAAATTAATTTTAAAATTAATATAAATAAATATTATACTCCTGAAAGTAATGATTTTAAAACGCCATTTCTTTAAAATTTATAATAAATAACAGTACGTGTTGCACAAAAGATCTAATCTTTCCAAGTTCATAATACGCAAAAAATAATAATTTCAGCAGTTTTAATAGTGGCATTTTAAATTTGTATGCAGATAGTTTTATTATTGTGCTTTATATTTTTTATTTTCTGTGCATTCGAGATTTTGTACCTTCCATCACTTATTTTTGTAAGATAAAAATACAATTACTTTTTTGCATTGCTTTTAATATTGGGACTTATATAAATAAAATCCCTTAATAATAATATTTGATACTTCTTGCCTAAGAATTTGTTTTCGTCTATTTATAATAAAAAACTAATAAACAAAATCTTACATAACTGTACTCAAAAATTTTAAATAGTTATATTCATCCCTATGCTTTGATCAAGTATCATAAAGCATAGGGATGAATATAACTATTAAAAAATATATAATTTATGAAGACTTATTAAAAGTACGGATAAAGGATTATCCTTCTGGGAAGAGTAATCGTAATTTTCTGCGAACCGAGATGAATTCTTTGGTATTAACTGTTGATATTTTAAGAACGTCGTTTCGCATGTAAACACCCTTTTGGCACGACAGCAGGATTCCGCCCCACTGAACTATAAAGCAAAAACTTTTTCATTTTTACTACCCCCCTCCCCTTTTTTATTTCTTTTCGTCCGATTTGTTTACTATGATATTGTTTATTTGTTTTATTTTATGTGTGTTGAAATTGTACTTTATTTTTTGGAGGTAAGGAACTTCAAAAATAAAATAAATATATGAATTGACGATTTTGTATTTTTCAGTTTCGTGGGGAAAAAAGATATTTACATGTTAAATAAAAAGAAAATTAAAATTATTGGAAGGAAGATCCCTTAAAGCTACATGCTACTTTCAAAATGAAAAACATAAATTTATTCTTATTTTACATCTTTCGTGGTTCATCCGGTTGGAACTTTGGTTTGAAGTTCTAGATTTGATATCCAATTAGTTTTAAAGATGTAGGAAGTTTTTAGAGTGTTATGTCAATCTCAAAACTTATTCTTTTACAAAATTTTAATGCGTTTTTCTCAAATTTTTATTTTTGTCGATGCAAATGTTAGTCTTTTCCAATTCTCTAAGGCTTTTTTGTCCTATTCAAGATAGTCTTGAAATTTTTGTAAACACTCTCCTATATATGTTCTATAAAAGTTAAAATGGATTTAAGTCTAAAAGTTCCAGATATGTTTTTAAAAAAATATCAAAGTTAATATTTAAGACTTGTCATCTTTTTTTGGGTTTAGGTGCAAAAATAATTGTTATAATTTGACGAAGAGTCAGATTTTAAATTTTGTTATGACTTTTATTTTATATAATCCAAGAAATCTCAATCACTATAAAATATTAAAAAATTGAATTTAGTTTAAGTTTTAAAATAACTTACTTAATAATAAAATATTTAAAATAAAATTTAAAAAAACTTCAAAATTTTTAAATTAGTGACAACTTTTTTTCAACTGTATGTACAATAATTGCCAGTAAATGACTACCTGTTTTTGTATTGTTTTAGGTTTCGTATTAAAACTTATAATAAAAGTCTTTTTTGTTTCCTGTTTGATACGATTTTGAATAAAATCATACCTTCCAAGAGGCATGCATTCTTATCCGTTCGAGACTGAAGATATTCATCTTTTTAAGGTGTGAAAATCAATTAAGTGCTATCCAAAAATTAAATCAGTAAGTTACACTAAGTAATAAACACAAACTTTCGGAATCAAATAGATTAGAATTAATATCAATAACATCAGTACTCTGAAAATTAGAATTAAAAGTTAAATAAAAAAACATTTTATAAATAAAACTAAAATATTGCAATTTAAATTTTAAAGAACTTACGTATTTTTAAACTTAATTTAATAAAATGTTACCATACATTCAAAAAAATAAATAAATAAGAACCCAAAACAAATTTTATAAGTGTAGAAGGATAATGGCTGTACATGCTAATTTAAAAAAATAACTACATAAACTTTATATACATCCGGCTGAAAGGGATACAAAAACTCTTCAAAATAATTTTATTGCATAAATCAGTGGTCCCAAACACCGTGGACCGGCTCGTGGATCAAATGATACCAGGCCACCCAAGGAATATTAAATTATTTCTATTTTATTTACTGTGGTGTATTTTTTCTCTCTCGGTTTTGTCCGACTTTGGAAAATGAAATAGAAATCACTTCATACTCCATCTTATAAATCACTTTATATTGATGTTTTGGTGTTACTGTATTTTTTTTTATTCTGAAGGCATATTTAAATACAATTAAATTAAAATTATTAAATCAAAATAATCTAAAATATAAACAATCAATTTCCTTCCCACTCAGCGGGCCATGGTAAAATGATCAAACGTTGATTGGTCCGCGGCAATAAAAAGGTTGGGAAGCTCTGGCATAAATCATAAAATTTATATAATGTAGTTTTGGGAAAAGTATACTAGAAGACTCTAATGACGAAGGAAATGATTAGAGTAGTTTTAATAAGGAGTTTTGGAAAAAAATTTAAAGAATTTTGCTTCATGATCATAATTAAATGAATGAGAAACGACCATTTCACAAGACAATAGAAACAACCAGAATTAGAGAAACACATAGAATTTTGGAATGATTTTAGAATACATTTTAGAAAATCGAGTTTTCTTTCGGGGATTATGGGTTATTTCGTTTATTCGGATCTTTATGTGCTTTTGTTATTTCTTGCATGATCAGAGACTTTCTCAATCACTTCATATTTTTTTGAATCCATCATATTTTTTCTAGACGAATTTCTTTTGACTTTTCTCTTTCTTCAAGAGTCACTTAACTGCAAGGAATATTAACTACTGTTCAATATACTCTATCAACTTCTTTAGAAATGAAAGTCAGAATATCAATTTTATTCAATACATTCAGTATTATGCTAATTCTTCTACAGAAAGATGCATATGAATCATCCGTAACTATGAAATCCAAGTCAAAGCTCGCACAATGGTGTTATTATTTTTTACTGATTCTATTTTACAAATCAGTTACGAAACAGATACCAATAACATAGCAAACAATTTATTTAACCTAATATATTATAGTAACATACCAAACATTTTATAAATATGAAATTAATCCATCAAGATATTTTAATAACTACTTCAATCTAAAAAATGATACAATGACTAGTCAATACATTAACAAAATCGATAACTCCCAAATTTAAAATAACAATCAAAAACTCATTTTTATGTTCAAATGGGTAAAATCCAACAGTTTTGAGAGAAAAAGAAAAATCATTAAAGCTTAACTCTTTTTTTTTCAATGACATAAGAACGAATTTTTTTTCAAAGTGCTCTAAGAATAATAACGATTCAATAACGAGCGACACGTAAACATATCCCCCATTATCAAAATTCAACAACTCTTTGTGCCTTGTAATCCAAACTTACCAGGAAGAAGCCAAATTGTATTTACAATCCCCACTTTTTATGTTTTATTTTTAGATTTCTTTTAATGTGAATTTCCGCTTAATCAGAGTCTCGGACTTTTTATATATTTTTTTTCAAAGATCGTCAGAGAATATATAAGCATTTGCATTGTTAAACGAGAAGATGCTTATCAATTAAAATCTGCTGTGTTGTTAATGGGTTAATGGACTCGCATCTATTTCAGATCTGCCGACTAACGAGAAACGTTCACTTTCTTGATACACTGCGAAATGGATATTATCATTAGCTCTGATTTTTTTGGATGAGATGGAAATTTACTTCTTCAGTTTTTGTTATCCCCTCATTCCATATTTTTTATGAAAAGATTTCTTCTTTTTCTTTTTTTTGCTGCCGGTTGGACCATAAGAAAAATTCTTGCATCTTATCAATTATTTTTTCTGCTCGAACCCTTCAGGAAAAATACTATTAAGATACTAAAATATCAGAGTAAGAAAATTGCAAAAGGCATGGATACAAGAGTTTTAAAAAAAGTGAAAGTTTTTTTTATTTGTGTGCTTGCAATTTTTAATTTAGTTGCATTGATAAAAGAAATTGTGCTCAATTCTTAATGGGATAAATTCATGATGGTCACATGATAAAGGTAATCACGTGTTCTCCATTGAATTCAAAACCAGGCACTAGATTTATCCTAGTTGTAAAATTTAGATAGATTTCAAATTTGATAATTGGTAAGGGTGTGCAAGTATTAAGACTTTCAATAAATAAATAATTAAATTTTCTTATATGAGTACTTTAAAATCAAGTGCATTTTGTTTACCTATGTGCGTTACTATTGTTGGAATATACGTACTTCTTAAATGAAAGTTTCAGTAAAAGGCAAAAGTTAGCAACAGCAAAGCGCTGACTGATCAATATCAAAATTATTAAAAAGGATAACAAAAAACAAAAGGATATGTATTAAGTCGAGTTAATATTTTCCCATTATGAATATACCCTAAATTCAAGCCAAAATGACTTTTTTTTCACTGTTTGAATTATTGGCTTACAACGATCCTCATAAGAATAATGGGGCCGCTATAAGCTGGTGACACACTATCAATATCTGTAGTCAGAGATATGAGTTGGAGTCTTAGTTCCTCCAAAAATAATTATACCTACCTTTAAGTAAATAAAAAAAGCACATCTTGAATTCGAACACCTAAACTAAAATTGTTAAATCATATTTTTCATAAGCAAAATTTTAATTTATAGCTCATACGCAAGGAAATTTTATTCAAATATTTTTTTTTTCATACTCATATTTTCAATTTAATACTTTACAGTTTGTATACTTTTGCCTTATATTCAAATTGTTTCATTTAGTGTCTTTAGATAATCACCCTGCATTGCTGTGCTGCTAAAATTTATAATTTATCTTGATTCATTTCCTGCATTTTTTGCATTAAAATTTTATTGCAATCCTTCAAAAACAGATATTTCTTGCATAAAGGACAAAATCTGTGAAAAATGAAGCATTAATACTCTAAGGAAAACAGATTGATTTTAATCCAATTCCGCTACAAAAATTTAGGAGATTGTTTGTTTTGTTCGATCTTACTTACTTTATGAGATATGAGACTGATTTTCGTGCACTGATTTTCCTTCAAGAGTGATGTGCAGCGTTATTATGAACATTTTGGAAACCTATTCACAGAAACTGTTACAAGGATACAATAAGCGTAGTAGTAAGCAAACGAAATTTGTTTCTGTCCTTTCGAGCCACACATTTCAAGCAGATTACTTCATAAAACTTCTACTTTGTGTGTAATACCAGAAAAAAATTCCTTTATATGATTACATTAATCTCCTAATAACAACTTGATATTTTCAGTTCTTTTTGGTCTCCTGTGAAGTAATGTTAGACTTTTTGAATTAATTAACTTTAATACAGCAAACGATACGGTTAATAAGTACAGCAACGCCTTTAATTTCGAAGAGGCCCCTCAGTTTCAGTTTAAGGTATCTGACTACGTTCGGAACCGTGATTTTGCAAAAGCTTATAAATGAATAATATTTATGATATTTAATGTCACTTATGATTAGAAAATGTAAATAAAATTGTTTTAAGAAAAGTATTACAATAAAAAATTATTTAAGTACAATATTTCGACAAAAATTAACATAAAATGACCCATTTTCAAAATATTCTCCTTTTGTGAAAAATGCTTCTGTTAAAATAATATTTTGCCTGTATATAGCTCAGACCACTGTACAGAGACTCAACTAGAATTTTTGAAATATATAACTTAAAAGTGGGTTTATCCACGTTTTACGACAACAGAGGGGAGCAATTTTAAGAAAAAAACGCCGATAATTATTTCAATGGGTTGTAACTCTGAAAATAATGTGAATTCTTCAAGAAGAATAGTTCAGACTCTCTGGATAATTCTTTACTTTATATAAGCAAAATATTATTATTTTGGAAGCATTTTTTATAGAAGGAGAACATTTTGAAAAAAGATTATTCTAAGTTAATTTTTTGCCAAAATATTGTATTTAAATAATATTTTTTTGTCAAAATGTCAGGAGAACAGTTTTATACATGTATTCTAATCTATGTGACACTAAATATCATGAAAATTATTCATTTATGCTCTTTATATATATATATATATATATATATAAAATCACGGTTCCGAACGCGTAGTCGGATACCTTAATCAGGTTTAAATTAAAATGGTTTTGTATTTCAGTTTCAAATGGATACATCTTTGAGATGTAACGAAAAAACTTCCCTAATAGGAAAGAGCTATTCATTGTTTTTGATAGTCTGTTGTGTAAACTTTTGTCGTAATAATGAACCAGTGAAATGAATAAATGAGCATTACAGGTTTTATTCTATATGCTCGGGGATGGGAGGGGGAGAAGAACTCTGTAAATAACAATTCAGAATGCGAATGTGTTTTTAATTAGTATGAAAGATAATCTATCATTAATAGCTATTAAAAATCAATGGAAAGATCACAATCGAAGTCTGAGATAATATCTATGATAACTTAAGCATCTCTTTTTTAAACTTTTATTAATTATATACATGTACTTGCTGATACCCACCCGCTTCTCTGGGTACTTTTTGATGTTGGATGACTAAATATTGTTGGTTAATTTGTTGATACCTAAATCCCTGTACTAAGCTTTCGATTTTGTATTGAAGAACATTTTTAAAATCCTCGTCTCTTGATTTAAAAAGGTCAGAACTTGAATTTTTAAAACATAAGTATAGTTATCTTTTACGGACTCTTAACCCCCTTGAGAATCGATTTCTGCAAAACCCGTTCTAAGCGTATGTCTCATCAATACAAGAAACATGTTTTCCAAATGTAAATACTATATATTAAATAGTTCAAAAACACAATAACTTTTTTCTGTAAACCGTCACGGGAATCGGTGTTCCACGAAATCCATTCTTACCGGATACCTACTTGTAACAAAACAAAAAAAAAAAAAAAGACACTTAAATTTCAAGTTTGTACATCTTACAGTTTAAAAGTGGGATTTCTTAAAAAATCTGTAACACACCCATAGCTCTCTTTGGGAATCGATTTCTGCAAACTTTTCTCTGTGAATCTCTAACCAACAAGAAAAATATGCCTTCCAAATTTCAAGTATATTCGTATAATAATTGGTATGATGAGGGAATTAGTGGGCGAGTCCCTTTTTACCTATATATACCTATATATATATATAGTGGCGCACATAAGGGGGGTGTTCTAGGGGTCCGGACCCCCAAAGCCCTTGATTTTTTCCCCGATTGATTATAATTTTAAGTATATAATACGTAAAATTTAATTAAATATTGGTTTTTAATGATTAATTTTATTAATTAATACTAATTATTTATTCAATAATTAGTTTTTTACTGGTTTTTGTTCTCCAAAATCGACAAAATCAAAAGGAACATGATACAAGAATGGCGGACTTTCAACCCTGGATCCCCTCTCCTTGGAAAACTTCTGTGTGCGCTACTGTATATATATATATGAGAGAGAGAGAGAGGGAGGTTATGTGTACAAGAAACAATAACGTATACTTCATGAGCTTGGAATGTATAAAGTTTTGTTACAGGAGAATGTCTCTATTAACAACCAAATTTTCTCCAGGTAAAACTTGTTACGTAAATGTTGATGCCTGACAGCATTAGACAACTTCTTAAACTTCTAGCATCGCCAGTTTTTGACATCAGCTGAGCGGACTCGAAGACGCGGAACCGATGGGAAAAGAGGAAGTACTGTGAGCACTCCTTGTTGCCGATGCGGAGGAGATAGGCATCTCGCCTACGTCTCCTCCGACTATAGCAACTGCTGACGGAGCATTCGCACTCACGCTTTGCACCACTCCGCGAAACCGATGCTCGGGGTTGGGGCGGACCTATTTACGGACGTCGAGGTCGATCACCCTACGTCATAAAGCACTGCTTCCGCAAAGTCAAACATCGAAATGCAGAGGATCTATGGTGAAGATGCTGGAACTCGATTCCTTTCTTTGGGACTAAGAGACGGAGAAAGTTAGGTGATGGAAGGATGAGAAACTGTCAGAAGAAAACTTGACGAAGTGCGGTGTTGCATCGGGATATGATGTTCAAACAAAGTCGCAGTCTTGTGTGAAACCGGCGGGACAGACGTCTCTGGCGGGGATCCAAGCGGATTTATCTGAGCGGTTCAAATAATGGATGGCTTCATCTCGCGGAGATAGTGGGATACGGCTGTGCCTGGAGATAATTTTCTCTTTGCTGTCGTATCTACATAAAGAACTATTTAGGGACTTCAAAATCCGTGTATACCCTTTTGAAGGCTCTTCGCATTTCCTCTATCAGGTGTCTGGGAGAATTTTTTACAGCATTAGCTTTCACTCCCCATTTAGATATATAAATTTATAAAATATTCCAGAAAAAATACTATAAAATTTCGAACAGTCTGTATTTTGTCTTAAATAAACTTTTATGAAATAGTTTATGCATTACAATTTTTTAATGAAATGGGAGCAAAATGAAATAACCAAACTGATAACTAACTCTAGTTGCCATGAATTATTTGTTTTATTTATTTTATTGGTTTTCTAAAGAACAGCAGTCTGGAGTGTTGATATGAAACGTAAAAAAAGAAACGACATAAAAGAGGCAATTTTTCAACTTTTCCCTCGCGCGCGTTTACTACCGATTCCGTTCAAATTAAAATAAATAAAATGTTCAACATAATTTGAGAGAGAATTCTTCATACACATGTTTTTAAATTACGAAAATCCAATCTTTAACTTCCAGTTAAAAATGCAGAGTTGTATTTCATGTAGTGAAACCGTTCTCTTTTGTTGACACATGCTCGTCATTAAGTATTGATGTCAAGAAATGAGTTAAATAAGCGTGCTTTTTAGAAATCAAGCTGCTGAGTCTTGGCGAAAAATTTGGGGATTGTTTTTCGAACTAAAACTGTCAAGGTTGTGAACCGTGTATTTTTCACGATCTCCCACTTAAAAACAAAATCTTAAAAATTCTATTTTGTGGCGATGTGGGTCAGGAAGAGCAGTACATTTTGCCCCTTTTCGCACGCAAAAAGACTCATCTAAATTTTGCTTAGGCTCGAAAACAGGATCTTTTTGCTTAGTCTCGTCAAACAATCTGCCAGAAGAGCCTTCTATTTTGAGTCGTCCCTCACACAAGCGCTGCCTCTCATCCCCCCCCCTTTTCTTTCGATCGGCAACTCTTGCCACTCGCCTGAGGAAATTAGTCTTTTTGCTTTGTCCTTTTGCAGCACAATTGTCTTAGGATAGGGCTCTTTTCTTTTTCTTTTTAGGTTTTGTGGTTTCTGATTATTTACTGTCTAAAAGCTTTTGTGCATGCAGTATTGCCAAGAGTGAAGAAATAAGCCTCTTTGTATCGATAATTAACTTATTTGTTTTTAAATTTTGCTCTTTTAAATATTGTCGTTTGGAAATAATGATACACGTTTGATAAAGAAGAGAAGAAAATTCTTCACTTAGAGTACTGTACAAGTCTAGGCTGTGAGATACCAGCTAAAAATAAATGTTGAATTAATGTCCCTGTAGAATATTAGCAATGCAGCTCATAATTTTGAATCGTGATGAAATAATTTGGGTAGTGTACCTTTCTATTTTCATTTTTGCGTTACCTACCGAGAAAAACTCGAGGCACAATTCCATCTAATGAGTACCAACCTCTATTATTTCCTACAATGAATGTTTAATGAAAATCAGAGCTCGAACACATAGGTGACTTGAATATCAGCTGACAGGAGCTATACCATGGCTATCAATAAATAGACGAGGAAAAATGAAAATTCAAAGATTAAGCCTCGAATGTCGTTTATCTCATTTAACCGGGTCATTGACAAGCTCAATAGCTTCTCTCGTTCTAAAACTACTCTGATTAAACTAATAAAATGGAGAAATAGCAATTGTAACTTTTTAATATTTGGAATATCGTACAGATTTTGATATTGCCCGATTGATTTTTGTTTTATTTTGTCCATCATGCGTATCTTTATATCGAAAAAGAGGAAAATTAGTATTTGAATAGCTGCACTATTCTGCAAGGCGTGATTTTTAAAAGTATGAAAATTCTAAGTAATGTATATATATATATATAACAAAATAGTAAAAATAAATAAACAAAACAATTTTTAAAAATAATTAAAGAAATAAAAAACCGGCATTTGTATTTTCATGCATATTTGAAAGCCTCAATAGCTGTGTTAAATTAATGATATCTCAGGAGGAAATCTACCCGTTTCAAACATCGCTACATATGAAGCTGGTGCTCAAATAATGTACTTTTATGTATCAGTAATGTTGAATTCTCACGTTGGTATAGTGTGGAAATTTGGAGAGTGAGATGCCAATTGTGGTGCCTTCCTCATCACTCTCAGAAGTTCAAAACTGTGAGAACTTCGACGTCAGTCCCCAATAGCCCTCGTTTTGCTTTGAAGTACGATATAAATAAACGGTCAGTCAATCAATCAATTTACGAATCATCAAAATGTGTGTGATTCTATTTCAGTTTCGCTTTATTAAAAATTTATCTAACTGTTTTAAACAGCAGTTTTTGACAGGTAGCTGCATAGATATCATATATGTTAAATGCCTTTATCTTAAGGATCTCTTTACAGTGTTTGCAAAGTTTTTAAATTTTTGTGTAGCACATAGAATTAACAGATCCTTGAATCTTCGAATATGAATGCAGCCAATCAGCATTCAAATATTTCTAGTTTTATTATGAACCTTTGTGTGTAAGATTGAAATCCTTTCTACAGTGAATGAAATGTGTCAAAGTTTGGTTAAACCGTTCCTTTGTCTTTTGTTTTTTGAAATCTCGAAACAAAGACTTGAGTGTGCTTAGTTTTGGCTTACCCCCGCCGTTCTCCCTATTGTAGCTTTCTCACTATGTTCGTGCTTCCATCTACCGGTAGAAAAAGTAACTATAAATTGAAAAAAGAATGATGATTTGTTTTAGGTTCGTAAAAATCCCTTATACGTACCCTTTTTTTATTTACTATTTCCAAAATTAGTTTTTTAATCATTTGGAGAATTTCTAGCACACTGCCGTGATCATGGTTTTCAATCACATCATACATTTCGAAACATTATATTATGCACATAAATTAAAGTGCCAATATATCCCAACGCATAACAATTTACAGCTTATTTTTTAAACATGAATATTTCGGAAGAATATTCATTAACTCTTTACGGGTATAAGTGAAAATTTCCATTGATAAAATGAACCCATGGATTTTCCAAATTTCATTTTAAAATAGAACGCATACTTAAAAATTTAACAGACAACTATTTTTAAATATACACAATAAATCTTTGTTTGAAATATTTGCTTTTTTATTAAATGATCTATTTATTTATGAGTGAAGGAATATTAACTTTGTACTGTTCAGCTACTCGAGGGCTTTATTTAATTATGAGATATACATGCATAAAAATTTTTAGATTAATTGAATTTTTGTTATAAAAGGAAGTTAATCCATAGTTTTGAAAATATTTCACTTTGTATTTTACATATTTATTAGAATTACTAGCAGAATTTTCTTAGTTTAACTTCCAGTTTACAAAACTTTCCTGTTTCATATGTAAAGAATATTATTTGATGCCAAACAATAACTTTCTGATTTGAATGAGACTTTTTTGTCACATTTTATTAAAACTATGTGCTAAAACAGTGTTTTGTTTTTTATTTTTTCTGAGTAACAAATTTCAAAATGTATTAATAATAACTGAGGTAATAAAGAAACCATTAGCATATTTGTTAATCTAATAATATCATTAATTATAGATTTTATTTATATTTTATTAACAAAGCTATTATAATGGTTTTAAAATTAATAAAATTTTTAAAAAACGGGTGTTTTTTCTGGAAATTAAAAAATGTTTCAAGAATTATTTTTAACATGAGTTTTATTGTCACCTGCATGTTACTCAAAGCCACAGCTAACGACAGGCATTATATTCTAACCCCTTACTACGATTTCGTAGGCCACAATCTGGCACTGCCGATAAGGTGGCATTAGCAGCAATAACAATAGCATCTTAACATGTAATTTAATTACCTTCAGAGGTGTACTAAATTATTGATTATTCATATTGAATACATGACATTATAAATGGTAAGATATTTAAAGTGTGTAAGAATATGTAAATTTTTATATGCTTTTGTGGTATTAAGATCTCGTTTAGAAACTAATAAAACTAAGCTTCCATCTATGCATTATTAAGTTCATGGCTTTGGTCCAAAATTAAAGGTTTTTCGGATCTAAAAAAAAGTAGATAAATGCAATTCTAGCACCAGGTACTATTGAAGTTAAACTACTTCAAGGCAGTGTATTAAATTTCCATCTTTAAAATACTTACACTTCTGATTTCTTAAATTCCTTCTAAAATTATTTGCTTCTTCATCGACGATTTTAAAACGTTTTGTCATATGAAACTTGTACGAAATTTACTACGGGAATTTTATTACTTGTACGGGTATCTACTTATGTTATCAAAAAAATTACTTTTGAAATTTAATTATCCAGATAATCTATATCTTTTTGAAGATGACACATAAAATAGACGTTAGGCTCATTCCAGATAAAAGGCTATTTCTGTAAGAATATATTTAACATTTTTTAAATAAGCTTTTTATGTGTATTAAATTGTTCAGAAACTTATTAAAAATGCTTCTATATGTATTATTAAGTTCACTGTTTCGCATTTCGGAATTAAAGGTTTTTCGGACCCTAAAAAAAAAATTTTTATATAAAATGCAATTCTATACCGGGTTTACTATTTGAAGTTAAACTACTTTACAGAATTTTAAACCATCTATTAAAAGTAATTACACACCTTTTTTAAAATATTCTAAATTTTTTTATTTTTCTTCATCGACGAATTAAAAGTTGCAAGGAACTTGTCGAAAATTTAGTGCCAGGAATATGAAGAAAATAATTTTATACTAAATTTATGAATTTTAAGGACATTTTATAATTTAAAGCATGCAAGTAATATTAAACAAACATTATTTTATAATTAGAACACGGCGACACGGGACGACTCCACTGAGGGGGAAAGAGGATATCGAAGATGTTTCTAGTGAACTGGGCAATGGGGGTTAAAGGTTGCACTTCTTGGATGAAACGTCCATAATTCTATTGTTCTCGACGAGTTAGGATCTAATAAAATCAGTTTAAGATTTATGACCTCCATAAAATGTGTTAAGAGAGAGAATAACTTGATATTTTTTCTGAAATACTTTTAAAAAAAAGGGAGAACAAAAATTGAATCACAAAAGAAAAAGTTCGTTATATAGAAAATGCACTTCGCTATAGAGAAATTATTTTACGAAGAAAATCGTGAAATGTTCTTGGTTCCAAAAAAAAGTTCGCTACATAGAAAAATTCGCAATGTAGAGGTTCGACTGTAGCTCTCAAAACCAACAAAAATAAAATATTAATAACGCAAAACAAATTTTCCTTTTTCTTTACCCAAGTGTCTTAGATATTAGGTACCCAATTTTTCATTCAAACCTAAAAAACGGAAAACTGATTAAAAAAATACCAAAAATATTTTTAAAACTTGATTTGAGCAACTATTATAAGAATTTTATCATCCTTATCTTATAGGAATTCACAAAATTTTTATCACCAGTATCGGTCATTATAACCCTCCCGCCCATAACTTAAAATTTAAATGTCTTCCGTCAAAATATCCACAGTTCACATTTTGTTTTGAAGGACCTCCTTCACATTTATTGATTTAGGACAGTGATCCGCAAAACCTCACAAGGGGTTTACTATCTTTGGTAAACACAGGTGTCACGACCCCGGGGTACCCCAGTGATCCTTCTCTATTTTCGACCCTCCATCTTGTCATCTAATTCCTCCTTTTCTTCTTTTCCCGTCCAGACCACAGACCTATGAATGTTTGATGCAGTATAGCCAAAACTGGCTCTTGCGCCATAAAACATCAAACTCACCCCCGCAACCCCCGGTCCGTGGATCAAATGGTTGCCAGTCCGTCTAAAGAACATTAAACTATTGCCATTTTATTTAAAGCGGTGCATTTCTCTCGGATTTGCGCAACTTTCCACGGAAATCACTTTATATTCCACTTTAAATCAATTTTATTCATTTTTGGTGTAACTTTTATTCTGAAGGCATATTTTATATAAATGTAACTAAATTAAAATTGTTAAACCAAAACAATCTAAAATATAAACAATCAACGTGTCCTACCCTCAGCGGGCCGCTTTAAAATTATCAAACGTTGACCAGTCCGCAACGATAAAAAGGTTGCGGTGCAGTGATTTAGAACATTTTCTTTTTTGCTTTCCTTTTAAAAAATTATTTTCACATTCCTTCTTTTGAACTGAGCTCGTGATATTCCTTTCTGCTTTTCACCTTTTTGTCTTGTCAGAAGTTCGCCTTTGAGAGTATTTCTTTACGTTTACCTTCTTTATAAAAGCGCGGCTTCGCGCCTCTGCAATCTCGATTAAAATCTAAACTGGTTAGCTAAATAAACATTTTCCATTTTAATAAATGAGGCAAAGTCGAATTTCTGATTATTTTTGAATCAATAAAATTTTAAAAAACATAGGGATTGGCCATATTTATCTGCTGAAGGGGAGGGTGGAAATTGATTGGATGATTGTTTATTAACATTGAACTTAAAGGCACCATGATGCATTTTGATGACGGATCTCGGTATTTAAATCACAGTCAAATGATGAATATGAGACATAAGTTGGCTCCCTGCTCTCCAAACTTCTGCATCACACCAACGTGAGGACTTTGCGCCGACTATTCTACATGATGTTTCTTTAGTGTCAACAGTAAAACTAAAACCGCGAATTAGAAATTCAGGAAATTGTTATTAATAAAATTCATTTAAAATTTATGATATAAATATCTTCATATTCCCATTTAAAGTTTATTTTAAAAAATATAACAATTTTTCCTCGAATAAACACTTTTAAAGCAGTATAATTTTTCCCACTATTTTTTTCATACCAATTTATTACTTTGGCAAAACTTAAGAGCATGAGTTTTAGAATATTATTATATTATCATTAATAATTTTCGTCGTGTTTGGAATAGGCGAAGCAGCAAACAAAGATCCATGAAAGGTAAGGGATTAATGAATTATAATTAAACAAAAGATGAAAAAAACAGTACTCGAAAAAAAAGAGTTAGTTTATTCTGTTCTTAGTTTTGGTAGCCATCATAAAACAAATATATGAAAATTGTTCATCCAAACAGAAAATGTGATACTCCATTCCTAACTGTAATCATAATTTTATGAATGAATACATTTAATTTTACTTATTTAAAAATAATTAATTATAAGAAAACTCTGTGTAGAATATCTACGCATTTTTTAAATATGCAAAGCAAATATTGAATAAAAATATTGTAATATTCTTTAACAGATATTTTTGAATGATTGTAATTCTTTAAAAGATAAATTAAATAGAATATCGTTCTACTAATATACTAATCGTATTAATCGTACTAATCGTATTAATTCTTATAATTCATTCAAAAGATCGAATTCCTTCTTCCAATAGATATATTACATAATATTAATCCTTTTTACTGTCTCTTATCACGTAGACTATTTAAGACTTGTTCGTGAGTTTATATTTATGTAAAACCTTGTGGTGTAGATAGATGTTCGTTGTTGAACGTCGTAAGACAAGTTCAATAAAATTTAATTGCTTGGTCCACATTCGTAAAATAAAAGAGTTTAGTTTATATTGTACTGATATAAAAACACGCTTTTATCTGTTCACTAAATAAATGTGAAAAAAATAACGAATTGTGTATAAATAGTAAATCTTTTAAAAAACGTATTATACCTTAAAACTGCAACTACGGATTTGGTCTTTAATTTCTGAAAAAAAAACTTTCTTGTCATCTATGAAATGAATACGTGAAAAAACTGCGAACACAATCTATTTCTGGCTGGACTGTGCACGGGACAAACTTTGAAAGGTGGTACAGCTTATTAAAATAAATATTTTTGCATGGGAATGTATAGGTAGAAATGACGATTTTGAAGAATAAACACAAAAAAATAAAGCATGAAAGGAGAAAGAATGCAACATCGTCATATTTCATTGTATATACGATAAATTTTCAAAATTATAATCTCCAATAGTAACTACAAACTCGAGAGCATCTATGGCTTGATTGGCTGGAAAAGTTGGCGGTAGACAGTAGAAGGCGTGTCTAGTGGTGCAACGGAGAACATTTGGGACCCCTGAAAAATCAGGGGGGGGAAAAGTTACTCCAGGGTTACCCCTGATTGAATGTATCTAAAGCTCATTTTTTTGGATGGTGGGTGACTTTAAAAATGTCGAAAAAGTAGACATGTACCTAAGTTGATGATCTATTGCTATCCCCGAACAAGGGAACAATTTTTTTAAAGTCCCCTTTCCCGAATATAATATTAAATTATCATATGTTTCAGCGTTGTACTGGCATCTTTGTGAAAAAGGCCTCTATGTCATGCACTGACAAAAAAGCTCAATCGACAATTGTGCGACATCTAAAGGTGAATATTAACGTCACATTAAGGCTTTCGTCGATGGACCTCGTAATTTTGAATCATGGTCAAGTGACGAGGATGGCACCTGAGCTAGTACCACCTCTCCTAACTTCCATACCTCACAAACGGGGGTACGTTTGAGCTTCGAAATATTTAACGTGTATCAGCCTCCTCTGCACGGCGGGTCTTCAGCGGTACTAAACTCTAACTTTTGACCTCGGCCAGGGAATCCGAACTTGACCACTATGCTCCCCGGGTTGCCCCTTTAAAAAGGAAAAAACCACAAGGCAATGATGAAACACTGCTTGAGAGATTTTTTTGCTAACGAGACTCGATGACAGATGTTGCTGTAATTTTCTGGAAGTGAATTTACCTGAATTTCCGATTATCTTTTGTATTCAAGCATTGTTACAATATAATGGTACTCTAACTCATTTCGGTATGGATGCCGCAATTTAGTGCCATTTTTTAACTCACTGATATCGCAATATCTGTTGAGCGTCGCTTTCTTCTCATGCAGGGTATCAGACAATCCCTCGTTCCTGAGATTCCATGCTATTACAGTGGTATTGGTGACCTGCCTAATCGTCGAGGATGCATCTATAAGAGAAATAACCAACATTTCTGAAACTCTCTTCTCAATTGTTCCATCGATACTGCTAATCTTAAGTCTGCATTCTTAGTTCTTAAAACTAAGAGATTGCTATTAAAATTATTGTAGCCTTTTAACTTTCGCTTGTTATACTTCTGTTCATAGTTCAGCGTAGTTAGCTTCTATTTACAGTGGTCCTTTAATTTTTACATGTTATACTTCTATTTATAGTTGAACTTTAAATTAGATGAATGGCAATTTAGTATATGATTAATGGTTATAATATATTAGAGCACACATACACAAAACTCTTATTAAACAAACAATTTTATAAATAACTAGGCTCTTTTCTACTTAAAATTTTTTTTTGTATATTGTAAAAAATTTGTAAATATATTTTTGTTACGTTAGAAAGTTGAAGCCTTCTAAAATTCATAAAAAATGAGCTAATTGAAAGGATATATCAATACCGATTTTTTACGTAAAAAAAACTCAATTATGATATTCTAATTCTAATATATAAAATCCAGCCTTTCATCCCTTCACCGGGTCGATAAATGAGTACCAAGCTTGCTTGGAAACTTAACACTAGGGGTTTTCGCGTTAGACTGACCACCTGACCGGAACATCTACTCATGCACCTCAGGGCCCAAGGTCGCGTATACTGAGTTGGGCACAGTAGGCCTTGGACCTCATGGGCTGCTACGCCACTGAGTTAAGTTAAGTTACATAAAATCCCAAGATATTTGTTACTAACTATATAAGACTTTGAATTCCTTTAAAATTTAAGAAATTTCAAAATCGCACATTTTTTAATGAGATTAAACATATATATTTGAGTGTATGAAACTATTTAATTCAAATCTAAACATATATATGATCAAAGTGACATTTTTGTCTTACCTTAGTATTTGAAACATTTTTAACTACTTGTAATTTTACAACAATATTTACTGAATAAGAATTTTTTGAAAGTCATTTCTGAAAATTGATATAACTGTATTGCTGGTAAAAATAAACTCTAATTTTCTTCTCGTAGAATATATTTGAACTGTCATATATTGACTTTTGCTCTTTCTCTCTCCCAATCGGGAAATACAAATCTGAAGTTCTCACAGAATATTTTTTAAGGATGGGGGTAAAATCTTATTTTTGAAATTTGAGATTTGTTTTTTTTAAATTTGTATAGTTTTTAAACCCTTTCTAAAAATACCTTATTTTAACCTCTAGGTAATTAGAAGCCCTTAAAACCTTTTTTTAAATAATCGTTAAAACGGGGCCCCCGCCCATTTGAATGGCGAAAAATGTAAAAAAGTACTTTTTTTTGTAAAAGTTCAACGTCTGATATAAACCAAAACATCTTTTTTGAAAATTGAGCCTTTTTTTTTTTTTATTTCTTAACCCATTAAAAAACTCCTTGTTATACATTAAAATCAATTTATCTCTGAAAACTTTGAGGTGATGTATTTTTTTCGAGAAACTCTTTCAAGGTATGAAAATTTTTTTATGATATATTTAAAATTATCTAATATGTACTGAAATGATTTTTTGAAAAAAACCCCAAAAAAATTTTTTTTAAATTTTTTTATGTGAAAAATAATCGAACCAAGTTTGAAAAAAATATTTCATAAATTAAAAAAAATGCAAAAAAAGCAAAAAGTTTATTTTAGTATAATAGAAAAGGTGTATTTTAATTTCATATAAAAATTTCAAGCATGTACATATAGCAGATTTTGAGAAAAGGTACATCGAAAACCGCCAATTTAGCATTGTCAGTATAGAAAGTGAGAGGGGTTTCCAACTCCTCTTAAGAAAATCACCTTCATCTGTGTAGTTATGTTTTGAATAAAATTTTAAAAATGCAAAATTAGATGGGGAAAATTTCATTGGTGATAACAAATTCCGAATTATAGTTTCAGAAAATAAAAAGTTGATTATTCCTTTAAAAATAATTCTTTTTAAAATTTTATTTCATTTCAAATGATTTTTTATTTATACACTTAAATTGAAATTATCATTTACACTTATTGCCATAAAAATTTGCGCACCTAGAAAAAGTCTTTAAAATGAAACGAAACTTTACAAATTTAAGTACTACTTTCATATAAATAAATGATTAGAAAATCAAAGAAAAGGGATCATTTATTTCAGAAAAAGGTACAAATGAACGGAAGTCTTAGTACCCTGTTGGACATCCTTTAGCGCGAATGTACGGTGCAATACGAGTGGTCATTGAGGCATACAATTTCCGTATGATGTCCTAAGATAACTCACATTCCACAGTTGCTGTAAACACGCCTCTATGTCAATCAAACTGGTAGGCTGCCCAACTTGCCGTCCGAAATGATCTTACATATGCTCAATTGGAGACAAATCTGGGAATCCAACAGGCCAGGGAAGGATGTAATGTCGCGAAGGAAATCTTGTGACATCCTTGCTGTGTGTGGCCAAGCATTGTCTCGTTGAAAAATGGCTCATGGGAGCCTTGCCATGAGTGGTAATACATGGGGCTGAAGGATGTCATGGACGTAACGCTGGGCTGTCATTGTGCCATGGATCATTATTAAGGGTGACCATGTATCGTAAGCAATGTCACCCCATACCATCACACCAGCTGTGGGAGTGGTGTGTCACTGTAAAGTGAAGGCAGGATTGAGGCAGGCACCACGGGCCTCCACACACGAACACGATTGTCATCACTACTTAAAATGAATTTAGATCTTACCGCTGAAAAGTTCTTAATCTGGTTCCATTCCGTTGCAGCCCCGGTCTCACAGTAGCATTAATTACTCCGGAACGGAGTGTACGGTGAGTAGGATGTCACTGGCACACGTAATTGAGCCACGATGTACTGTGATGTCCTTCAGCCAGGCGCCTTGCGATAGTTCGGAACACAGGGGCCCATGAAAGTGAAGGGTGTTGCCTGTAAGTTCGACAGAGGCCAATGAGGCAGTTGGCTCTACACGAGCGTGTCGTATTATGTGATGATTTTCTCGACGACTGATCTGTTGAGGGCATCCTGAGCCTAGTCACCATGTAAATGACGTCTCTTCTGTCCACTGGTCCCAACACCTCCTCACAGTCAAATCAGAACGGCCTACTTGATTCCATCTACTAGCTTCCATCATCTCTATTATTCTTCCCCTCTCAAACTCTAGCGGCTGCTCATATTGTCTTCGATGGCGGCGTAGCGGTATGTCTACCTCAGCATTGCAAAAAATTAAGTACACTCAAACAAGCTCTGCGTACTTGTTTTGTACTTCTAGATGAACGAAGTTCAACACCCTCTAGTGGCATCACGCTGCATTTCTAATTATTTGCTTCTTTGCTCGATATGTACCTTCATGCCATGTTTCGTTACGATCCCACAATTATTTCTTGTTGTGCAAATTTTTATGTCAATGAGCGTATATGCATTTATAAAAACCTTTTTTTGTAAGGTTATCTAATATTTGAAATAGATATACAGAGTGGACCACAAAAGTGTTCGTAAACTTGTAATTTTCTATAAAATTTAATGTTTACGTTTAATAAAAATAATTATATCTGGATTGTACTTTTTTTTATGATATCTGAAACTTGTTCTTAATATAACAACATAATCAATTTTTAAAACACACACACATAGTGTAACTATTCTTTAAAAAAAATAATAATAAAAAAATACACTAAAAAATTACGCTACAAAAGTCTTCGTACACTTAAAAAAAAATACCAACATATATATATATATATAGCTTTAAATATTATATCTATTCCTCAATGTAGTACTTAGTAAGATATTTTTTAGCGTTCACAATAACTTTTAAACGTCTTGGTATAGGTTTCATTAGTTTTTTGTAATTTTTGCATCGATGTTTTCCATTTTTTGGGGAACGTTTTATTTCACATTTTGTTTATATTATGCATGTTTTTTTTTTTCAAACTAATTCACAAAATGTTCACTAGGTTTTAAACGCGATTTGGGGTTTTTTCAGTTTGGGGACATTTATAGACAACAGCGGCAAACATTGAGAGCAATGAGTTTGGCGTCATTATGTTGCTAAAAAGTAAAGTTGTCACCAATTTCCAAATTTTTTTGGGGGGGAAATTTTAAAATTACTCTCTAAAGTATTTAAATAGAGCTCATGATTCACAACACTATCAAAAACACCAAATTACCTAATCCTGAAGCGGATTTTCACCCTCACACAGGAACACCTCCACGGTTCATTGTTCCAACTAGATTCGAGGTATTAAATTTTGAAAAAACATTGACACAAATTTGGGTTTGGGGGACAGAAATTTCAAGGTTTTGGGTTTTGACGGGCGTATAATGTTTTTTGAAGAAAAAAAGAGGAACTTAAACCCCCCGATTTATGTTAAACAAGAACATCTCCCCCCCTTCAGCTTGGAAGTGAAGATGTTCTTGCGAGGAGGTGTAAATCGGCTTCTAGATTCGGTTATTTGGTATGCTCTATTTGAATATTTTAAAAAACGATTTTTAAATATCCGGTCAAAATTTATATCCCTTTAAGACACGAATTATTTTTTTATCTTCAAATATTAAATTCTTCTGGTTATTAATACTATATGGCCTCAATGACATTGGGGAAAAAAAATAAAAATTTTCTCCCTCCCCGGAACGTAGACGGTACCTGGACGATCGTGCGGGTTGGCGTTATTGTAAAAAAGGTCACCTATGAAATTTACGGTTATTTTTTAGCTAAAAGTTGATAGAAAAACAATCTTAATTTTTCAAAAAATTGTTACAAAAAGGTAATTATTGACGTGTAATTAATTCTTTTATTAATATTCATTATTTATTTACTGTAAAATTATTTTGTTTTATTTTTGACAAGTATAAATAGCCATTGCATTCTTCACAACATGTTTTCGGCTGTTTTCGCAGTTTTCAAATCTGCACTTGGGGCCGAAATGTGATAAATCAAAAATTTTTAATATCAACCCTTTTTATCCGGAATGGCCAGAAAAAAAAGCCGACTTTATGCAGGTGAATTATAACGCTTCCAACTTTTTGCGAGTGAAATTACAACACTGTTATCTTCATCATCAGTTAAAATACTTTTCTTACTAGGTAGAGAGGCTGATAACGCTTCAACTATCTCTAACTTAAATTTTAAGCAATCCATTTTGATTTTTAGTGGAGTTTTATTTGATATTGCATCTTGTTTGCACAGAAACCAAGAATTTCTTATAACTAAAACAGTGAAATGAATGAGCTCAAGAGAGAGATACTGTAAGATCGTCTTGTTGAATTGATCATCACTCAAATTAACCGTATTTATTATTTTCATCAAAGCACATTACTATATTTACAACTCTATTTACAATTATAAATCGCATAGGGGAACTACAGGCATCGTCCTCCATTTTCACGTTCGAGACTACTTCTCTCCTTCCCGCTCAATCCAAAAACAGTTCACAGCAGCGCCCTCTTTCTAGTCTATCGTGTGCTATGTGTCAAGCCTCCTAGTGCCACGCCGGTACAATACTTTTATGGTAAAGAAAGATCCAAAATTGTCTTTCCATTTCAAATATTAACATGTTTTTCTTCATTGCTCTCATCTGAACTTGATTCTCCTTCCTGTATACGCGATTCATATGTTTTGTACTCAGCATTGTCATACTCCGAGAGATCACTAAGTTCTGATCCAAGTTCAATCTGATTTATTCAACAATTGAAAAAAAATTTTCTGAGAGAATTCTTCTTTTAGACACTTGAAAAAGTTTTTGGTTAAAAGTTAACACAGTATTCCATGAAAAATAGTAAAATGTAACAGAAAATTTTATTATTTAAAAATATATATATATATTTAAACCACACCATACTAACTACCACTAGAAAACCCAGATTTTTTTTTGGGAGGGGGAAGAGATATGGATGCAGATATCTGTGGAGAGGATAAAAATGCCATACTCCTCAACAAATGTATGAAAAAGAATATTAATTGCAAAAAGAGAGAGAAAAGAAAAAAGGACTCATCCATGGCGACCCCAAGAAAATTTGGTATTAATTATATAACTATATATTTCATTTTTATGTAGTCTTTCATCAAAATTATTGAAACAGAAAAGAAAACTCAAATGGCAAGAATTTATCTTTATAGCTGCAGTGACTCAAGTAACGCCCAACCCGCACGATCGTGCGGGTAACGAAATCTCGTGTCCTACAAGCCACATTAATAGAGCATAATTAATATATTTTTTTTATTTTGCAATTATTTAGACATTAATACAAAAATTTGTATTTAAGCAATTAGAAATATATTGATAATTACCTTTTACGACAGAAAAAAGAAGACATATTTTCGTTGTATTTGAAAACAAAGCTAGATTTGACAGCTGAAAATAAAGCATGGACCACAACCATCGTCTGTTGACAAAAAGTAACACTTTACACTTTCAGCAAACCGGCTCAATCGTAAGATTCGCGATTTTCTCACATACGACTATTCCAGAAGCAAAAACGTACAAGCATATCTGACCCACACGATCGTGCGGGTTGGGTCTTAAAGGGATATACTGGAGTTTACTTCATATTTTAACGAGATAATAACACCAAGTGCACTATTCTCAATGGTGTACATGTACACCATTGAGACATTTGGCAGACACGATGTACACAATTGGTGTACATTGATAACTGTCCCAAATTCTAAAAAACACATATTAAATCACTTGATATAAGCGTAGTAAACATACTTGGTGAGAATTTGATTTACAAAAAGAAAACATTATTTATAAAAACAAAATGGGAAGTAAAAACAATAATCACAGAAGAATGGAGAAACATAAATGCAGAAATTACAAAAAAAAAAAAACAATTTTGATATATTGATTTTTATTAGTCAAAAACATTAAATTTTATAGAAAATTGCAAGTGCACGAACACTTTTATAGTCCCTGTATATGTTCAATTGATTTATATCAATGAATATATCTTCATCTCTAATTTCCAGTATAGTTTTTGAATCATTATTATTGCTATATGGTCTGTAAAAGTGTATACTTTGTTAATCGTCAAACTTCAGATATCGAGCTTTCGTATTCCTCATTGGTAATGAATGAACGGAAGAGGAAACAAAACAGCCTTTTCATCTATCGTATAAGTGAAGAAAAAATGCCTTCGCTTTATTTTTTATACCTTTGCTACAAATTTAAAAGACATTAATGCTGAAAGTTGATTGAAGTCTAGATGGATGGATTTAATCTAGAAAAATAGTAATTGTGTGTGACCACGTTTTCGTCTAATTAGTGCATTATTTTGTTCGATGAAAGTAGCCTAAATTCTCGGAGAGTTCTCGAAGTCGCTGTCGAAAGTATTTTGTTCTAATTTTACTCTTGTGTATGATCCTTGAAAACAGTTGCTCGCAAATGTGCGTTCTAATAAAAACGATGACATTACTTCAGCGCGTGATTGGGATGTGAGTTCCTGTCTATCCTTTTCATGCAAGCAAAGAGGGGTGTGATTTTTTTGATTTTCTATTGAAAATTTCAATCGTGATATATATATATATATATATATATATATATATCACGATTGAAATTTTTTAAAAAATGATTGAAAAAATTGAAAATGATTCACACACACACACATGTTATCTATCTATCTACCCCTATATATATATATACTATGTGTGGGAATCATTTCATTAATTGAAAATTAAAACATCTTTTTCTTAAATTTCCCTAATGTTTAAAATAATATGTGAATTCAAACAATTATATATAATTATATTATTGAGAGAATTTTTGGGTAAATTACATTAAGAAATACTTTAAATTAAGACAGAGTTGAAAATGGAGACAATTCATTTCATGGTCGCATCTGGCAGATTAGCATCAAAAGTAATGAGTTGTGGCTTCAAGATCTCAATTCATTGATTGAAATGATGCCAAATAAATGGGCTACATGACATATAGTATTGCATTTTAGAGTCTGCAAGTGGTGCAATGTGATAAATAAAGTGCCACCTCAAATGCCGCCCACATTATCTGAAAGTTACAGAAAATTTTGAAGTCTTTCCCCTATTTAGCTTCAGTGGATTCAGTGCAACATAAGGCTTCCTTCCCACCATATTCCGTTTATTGGAATAGTATTAAAAATTAAGCCAAATGGGAATTATTGCTAAAAAACAAACTAGTAAGGCTTCGAATTAACGTGAAGTTACACCTCTATTTTGCTTAAAAAATTGTGAGTATATTGTTTTTTTTCGTAATTATATATTTGGTGCTATTAACACATTCATCTAATACCATCATTCAAAAATTGAGTATAATCTGCTAATTGTTTTTCAAAGAAAAATATTCTCTCTTTTTAGGTTGTATTAGTTCTGCGTGAGGGAAAAATCTATTATATTTATATTTTTATGTAATTAATACTTACATGTTGTCGAACAACATCCAGTTTGTCTCATTTTACTCTTCAAGACAGTACTTTGAGCATTTTATTGACTTTGATAATGTTATGCAAATTTTAATTCATAAAATGTTCAGTTTTTTTTGTATGTTTTTCTTGAAAGGATGATTATTGTCTTTTAGAATACCATTATGAGATGAGATTTTTCTTTCCAGAAATGTAAATTTCATTTCGCTCTTGAAAGGATGATTATTGTCTTTTAGAATACTATTATGAGATGAGATTTTTCTTTCCGGGAATGTAAATTTCATTTCGTTCTTGAAAGGATGATTATTGTCTTTTAGAATACAATTATGAGATGAGATTTTTCTTTCCGGGAATATAAATTTCATTTCAGACGTCCTCTTTTCAGTTCGTGATAACGATTCTTTGCTTTTTAACTCATTCAGTTTTACGAATTTTTTAAAATCAAATAATTTTTTTTCCAAAAATTAGGAGATTGCTTCGAATCCTTTTTGTTATAGAAAGGCGGAATCCTCTCGAACGAATCTGGGGCACAAATAATACTGATAAGCCTCGATTTTCAATTTCACTATTCAATTGCGCTATTTTCCAGTATTCTTTGGAACGCTATCTAGGAACAATATAAATCAACATTAAAACTAAGAATTATTTTAAAGCTAAAATTTTAGAGCTGAATTTTAGTTTACTATGCGTTTATGTCGATGAGAAACGATTTGTAAATTTACCAAAAAAAAAACTGTGCATTTTTCAGAAAAAAAAATTTTTTTTAAATATATTTCAGTTATTTAAATTCTAAATAAAAAGCAGAACTGTATAATTTAGGAACTTATATAACTCCACCTATAGCCAAAGTTTAGATATAATTTTTGTGTACTATAAAAGAAATAAAGATGACTAACGAATTGATTCAATGATATTTAAAAATTTTATACTGGTAAAGAATGAAAACATCCATTTCTCCCCGTGCCGCTTGCAAAAAAACAATGCATTTTACTTCTTTAATTGAATCATTTTGAATGACAGTTACTCTAGCAATTTTTTTCCCTGTGTTGCAGGGCGAAGCCATCCATCCGGAGGGCTGCCAACTCAACAAGATGTCCTTCACGAGATCGTCCTTCAAGACGTCGTCCTACCAGTACACGGATGGTAAGTGGCGACTCCTGGAGAGTATTGTACTAACTAAAATTGTTCCGTCGTTTCATAAAACCTAATCTAAATGAAAAAGAATTCTTTAAAAAAAAAATAAATAACATATTTCAAAATTGTGAAAAGTATTCAACTTATACATAACGGAATTAATTTTTAAAAAATTGTGACAGTAAGAGGACAAACCTTATGAATTTTTTCATTATGATATCTTATTGAATTTCTGTTAAAAAAGAAAAATTACTACTAAATTTAACAGCAATACTAAAACTACCCTTATATTTTAAAAACGCACAGCAATGTTTAAAGATTCCCACCTCACATTTATTAGTTAACTATATATAAAAAAGGAATAAAATGACTTAAATTTCTCGAAAACTTAGATAATAATTATATTTAGTTTAATAATTATGAGTTCCTGGTGCATTCTGGTTAATAATTTGTACCCTCAAAATTAATTCTCTGAGCATTTAACTTAATCTAACATCCAAAGGAAAAACATATTAAACATAAGTACATGCACCAAATGTATTGCTGAAGATAATTGTTTTATATGAATTGTAAATGCTGTTTTGTATTAAATAAAATAAATCCCCTATCAAGCTAGATTTTTTATAACTTTTTTTTAAATCAGTTATAAAACTCATTCTACATGTTTTTCAGATAAATCTCTAAAATAATACCAAAAACTCCCATTATCATTATATACAAGAATAAAAGTATAACTTTCAACACCAAACATTACATACTTGGTGGATATTTTTTAAAAAATTTATTTTCATCATTTAAAGTTCAATCACAAATTGCTTAAGTTTTCATATAATTATGCTTTATTTTTTGAGTACGTACATTTTCCTTAGAATTGCTTTTTTTTGGGCCCAAAAATCAGTGGAGTAACGTACACCCCCCCTTCGGTGGGTTTTATAGGCCCCCCAGCCTTTACTGACGCGAAAATTGGGGGTTGGGGCCCCAAAACCCATTTTGCAGGCAGGCCCCCAACGTTCTCCCCCTTACGCTACCGTTCCCGCATCACCATAAAACAATGAATTGAAAGTTTTTTATACAATTTAACCAAACAGTATTTATCGTGATTTTTGACTCAGTTTAGAAGCTGGATCAGTAAAAAGTTGTTTGTTTCTAACCGTGATGTTGAAATCGGCCCAAAAAATGGATGGGGTATTTATTTTGATAAGATTATAACTTTGAAGTGCTGCAAATGAGTTCTTCGTAGCAAGCAATTTCTCTGAGTATTTAGGGCTTTACTTCCGTCTTAATCTCCTAGATTTTCAAGTGCTAAGATAATAGAAACAGTTTGGAATTTTAAAAAGAAAAAGCACATATACTAGAATAAAAGATACTTGCGTAGATATTTTAATGAAGTTATTCTCATTTTCATTAAATTGGTACCTAGTATCATTTAATGTGCTTACAAATTAATAAATTTGAGTGAAAACGTAATGAACATCACTTTTTCCAAAGACGATTCTTTTAGGCACGCACACAAAAAAAGTTAATGTAAGTTATCTGCTTCGTAAGTATATTTCAAGATCTTTTTCCAAAAGGGGAAAAAAATCTGAAAGTTTTATACGAAGTTTGAAATATGTTCACTTTTTATTACGTATGATTTATTAAATAATTTAGATAACCATAGTAGATGGGGGATATTGCAATATTTCTAAAAGTAAAAGCTATTAATCATTATTTTTCCTCAAATTGATTCTAAAAATTAACCGAAACCAAAATTGAGCCACCTTCCTTAAATATTTGCCAATGTTATTGAAAATATCACATTATTTCAATAATTATATATATTTTGTGCAAGCGACTGTCATATGATTAACTTTTATTATATAGAGGTATTCATTCAGTGGTTCTCATTTTGGATAAACAACAGAACAAAGTAAAAATGTCATCATAGAATCAGCATTCATTTATTTAAAAAAATTATTTTAAAAAAATGGATCTTAAAGATAAATATATATCTACATTTAATTTATTTCACCATTTATTGAAGAACTAGAAAAATTAGAACTTATTAAACATTTTCATTTTAAGTATAATCGGGAGTGAATGCTCAGTTAATAAAAAAAAAACTGCTTAAAACTACGCAGCTCTAATATTATTCTTATTAGTTTTTAAGACTTTTATTAATTCCCCGAAATATTTTCTTTACAGACGGCGTGATGGACACCAGCACGTCTATTCAGACCACTTCTGTTACATCGAGAATAACGTCCTCCTCCTTTGACGAGGAATCCTTGTCCGTCCATCGCATGACCAGGAGGGCGGCCGAATTGGAAGATGATAGTGTCACCTTCTCTTCAAAGAAGACACGCCTGACCTCAGCCTACGAGGCGGATGAGTCCAGTCTGTCCACATCCCACAGGGCTGCTGTGCACGACTCTTTCATGGGAGAATCTATCACAGAAAGCAAGGTAAGTAATAAGAAAAAAGATTCTCCTGTATATTTTTTAATACATTTAATTTTTAGTTCTTTAAAAAGACTAATCTGATTGTGCACGAGTGTCTGAGTTAGACTTTTTCTCAAGTCAAATCTAACTTAAGTTGCAATCATCAAACTCATTGCTTACCATTCTTGTATTAAGCCGTTGTAATTATGTTACAACATAGTTTGACTCTACTCTCAGAGTAGAATCAAATTGTGTTGTTTTTCAGATATTTTAAATTTCAGGAATGTCGCATAAACCTTACGTTAATTCACACTTGTGTGTGTGGGGGGGGATTTCTTTTACTTATACATGATTGAAAATACGTATATATTCACAAGTTGAAATTCCAGCAAAATTAAATGTCATGATAGAAATGGCATCACAGAAAAAAACTAGTCTTAAATCTTTTCTCCTGTTGTTAAACTCATAATTATAAAATACCGTTTAGACATTTAAACTAAAGAAAGAAAAATAAGTTATATAAAACAGAAAATGCATCACATTATTCTGACTGTTATGAAAGCTAATCCGAAATGTGTATCGTAGAGGGATTTTTAATTTTTCTTTGTGCTTCTATTGAAAAGAATACATGTGTTTATTCTTTCATAAAATTAATCATTTAATAAATATTTATTAATGTAATTGTTTTTCTTTGAAGTTGCATATCTGAAACAAAATACTCTTATAAGTTTTATGATGTAATCAATCTGAAACCTATCGATTGCACTTCAGCATTTTTTAAATCATATTTTATTGAAAAGAATTTCGTGTGAGGCTTGTGATTTGGAAACTTTCCATGGCATAATCACAAAAATTTCATAAGTATCTACGAGAAAGAAAAATACCGAATTTTTTAAAATCTTTATTGACATCCATCATTCATTGGTTTTGTAAAAATTATGAATCAAACGTCCAATTCATGATAGACCAGCACTTTGAGTCCACACATCTACCTTGTCTACTCGTCGCCGCTATTTCTTTCTATTTTTACTGGTGGGAAAAAGGATTCGATATAAAATGCATTCTGAGAAACAATGCCAACACTTTTGGCACCCAGTCTTAATCGCCGAGACCTTCAGAATCTAAATAAAGAGAAAGAATGGAAGGCAGAGGAAGATGGCTCCAGATGAAAAAAATCCTGTAACCTACCGACGTTAATCTACTGTTTGCACTTGCTACTGCAGCAGGAATCTCTTAGTCTCCCGTCTCGCCCGTTGACTTAGTGTTTTGCATCTGTTCAATCAAATAATCAATCGGATCCTTGACTATCGGTCAAAATGCTTTCCATCAATCAAGGGTTGTTGATCCTGGACAAAAAGCTCCAGGAGGACAACAAATTCAATGAGATGTTGAAGAAGGTGGAGGACTTCTCCGGCATCGAACGACGGAAACTGGTCCTCACTACCGGTTTCATCCTCGGTGCCATGGTCATCATTGGATACGGTGCCCAGCTCATCTGCAACGGAGTCGGTTTTGCCTACCCAGCCTACGCGTCCATCCTGGCCATAGAATCCCGCAACAAGGACGACGACACCTGCTGGCTGACCTACTGGGTGGTCTTCGCTGCCCTATCACTGGCCGAGTTCTTCTCTGATTTCATTCTTGCTCTTATTCCCTTCTATTGGATGCTGAAATGCCTTTTCCTCATCTGGTGCTTCCTGCCCTTCAGCATGAATGGCTCCAAGTTCATATACCACAGGTTCATCCGTCCAGTCTTCCTATCCCACCTGACACAAGCCGAATCGCAGGACAACTCCCCCGGAGAGGAACACGAGAAATCTTCTTAAACCGGTGGTGCTCGTTCGTATTGTCTGATATTCCAGAAGAAAGAGATTCACATCGAAGAGATCAGAAACGAAAAACGCTGAAATACGAACACGATCGTCGATACTTTGAAAAAACGCCACTCTCGCCGGTTCTACTTAGGATAGTGGATGTCATTTTTGTTGTTTGTTCCATCCAAAGGTGATCTTTCATGTGCATTAATGATATCCTTTCGAAACCATGGCTCTGCTGTTATTTGTACAAAGGGAACAATCAATACAGATCACGTAAGATGCCGTGAACAGCTCTGTGATGCATGGTTTCTATAAAGAATATCGATGAAAAACTCCATTACCTGATTGTTAATGACTGTCTGTTATGTGCTTAACTAATACATATTTATTTGTCATCCATCCACACATTCACCGCGTTTTCCTTGCAGGAATATGTGTTACCTTCCATCGGCGTACCATTTGTTAACCTAATGTCGAAATATCAAATAGAAATAATCATTGGTTTTTATACTGTTCTGTGATTGTTAAATAATTATTGCACAGTATTTTGTTTTTGTCTTCATTATTGTTTCTTAAAGTGGATTTCAACAAAGAAATTTAAGTTCACGCTACTTATTCAAAAGTCTTTCAAAAATTAAAAGAAATTATTTTGAAGTTTATTGCAGAACACTAACAGAGATATTCTCAGATATGTACAAGTTCATCATTTACATCTATCTCAGTGGTTATTGCTTTACAGATTAAAACTGTTATTTCGTTCTATTAGAGTTTTATTATGAGAATAGAAAAGAATAGTGATTAACAAGTTTTTAAATTCATAATTTTATAAATAGTTTAAAAAACGTTAAAATACGGATTGTTTTTTTTTCTTTTCATGATAATGTTAAAGACTTCTTTTTTAACTAAATAAAAGTAACGGTATTTTTGCTTATAAAAAAAATTTTTTGACTAGTGAAGTGTTTTTAAAGACAGTAAAGTGCAAATGAAATGATCGAAATGGAATTGAAAATTTTAAATAAAATCTGATTATTATAGTTCATTTGAATAAGTGTATTTTTCTATGTTTTTATTAAAAACAATGATAATCAATAAATTCTCAAAATTAACAGACAACAATAAAGTTTAAATTACATATTGCAGCTTTAATAAAAAGATCTGTTTTACAATGCAATTATATTTCTATTTAACTCAAATAAATATTTATCAGCAATTGTAGCTGATTTCGATAGGATTATATATAATGTATATATTATTTGAAACCTTCAATAGTTAAATAGTCTGAAAAAATAAAGAAAAAAATGCTTACTATATTTTTACTGCTTTAGTTTCTTAAAATTACGTTTTCTTGTTCATTCTATCACTTATAATATCAAGTAGTTATTGTATTGTTAAATATTAGCTATTCATTATCGATTTTACATCAAACTGAAGAACTAATATCAAATAATTCAAGCTTTAATTCATTTCATACTTATTTAGAATTGCAAAAATGAAGCACATGAACACTGAAATGTGATAATATATGTATAAGTATAAATAGTCAAAATATCTATCTTTCTTAAATAAAGATGTGCAGAGGAGGATCTATTAATAATCCAAGTGATTTATATATATCAACTATGTGAAATACTTTTTAATTCCTAAAGATATCAATTATTCTCTAATATTTTGATAAGAAGGCTTACATTCTCTCATTAGGAAAACCTTCTTTATTACCTAGTTTTAAAACTGAAGTGAAATACATACTTAAATAAAAAATATATTAATGTGCTTAATAAGTAGGTTTTTAATGAAATTGAATTTCTAATGTTATTTTTGTAAAATATAAATGATATATAAAAATATGTCAAAATAGACGAAGAAAAACACTTTTAAATCATTTTTATTTGTTCAAAATATGTCTGTTTGCATCGTTCATTTGGATTATTTGCTGAATTGTTTGATTATCTATAATTATTTGAAAATAAAATTTTATCATTAAAAATTTACAATAATTTGCTTACACAAAGTAAACTTAATTTTGCTATTCACGAACAATCAGAAAGTAGCTGATGACCTTACGTTCTCTTGAAGGTGACAGGGTTTAAATATATTACTTGAGGTTTCTCAAATTGAAATCTAACCATGTTCACTTTAACTTTTTTAGATAGAAATTGATAAAATAATAGCTGATTTTCAATTTAAGAAATCAAAAATTTTCTCAGACATTAGCCATTTAATGAAAAATTTATGAATTATTAAAAGATAAAAAGTACTCTCTAAATTTGTCAGATAGATAAAGAAAATTAACACAAACCAGCTTTAATTTAAGCTGTATTTTATTATAACAGTGAAAGAAGTTTTCCCCTATATTGTTATTTTTAAAAATTATCATCGAAATATATTTACGGAAGAAAAGTTATATCATACTGCGATATGTACTTTAGTTCCTTGAAGATCTAATTATTTTCAGAAGGCGAATGTAAAAAAAAATTGATTTGAAATTAGCAAATATACTTTTATAATATCGTAATAACCAAACTGAATGTGATATAATTTTGTATTTCGATTGTATAACTATTTACACGGTCCTTTATACGAGTATTTTCCTTTCTTTATATATGGCTTACTACAAAAGGAATTCTTTAAATAATACAAACAATATGTTTATTCAATATCGTTTCATTCCCTAACCATAAAATAATTAAAACAGAATGCATTTTTGATAATTATAAATTGAAATTAAATGATTACCACATAAAATTACAAGAAAAAAGAAAAAAAGGGGTGGGAAAGGAAGAAAAAAAAGGAGGGGGGTGAAGGTAAAGAAGAAAATTCATACTTTGACAGGTTAAAGAAACAGTTTTTTTTTTAAAATTCTGTTGATAAAATTTTTATTAAAAAAACCCTTTAATTCTTGTTTTTTAAAATAATTTTAACATTTTAAATGTCAAATAATTTAAAAATATTTTGATTATTCTTACGTTAAAAGAGTAACTTATTTACTCTGTTCCTTTTTTTATCGGACATAATTTTCTTTTCTTTAACTAACTGTGAGAACAATTCATTTTATTTCACAAAAGGTAAAAGTGTATGATAAACACTAAGTAGGAAAAAAAAAAACCTAGCATCTGATTCTTTTAAAAATATTTTATCTGAAACAAGGAATACATTTATATAAATAAAAATACATAAATAATTCTTATTTATTTTTCTTTTGCATTTGTTATTATGTCAAATGAAATATTTTAACTGTAAATCGGAATTGAGCTAAAATTACTTCAACTTAAAAGGTGCTAACATCGTTTTTAGATTTTTAAAATTTGGTTGCAAAACCAATTTTAAAACCATTTGAATGTTTAAAAATTGATCAATGTTGCATTTATGATTAATTTGTAACCCAGATACGTTTTGATTTTGCATTTTTGCCGTTATTGCAAAATGATTACGCCCTCCCTTATATTTATTACACAAATATGTATTCTTAATTTTTAAAATTTTAATTGCTTAATGAATTCATTTTCTGTTCGAACTGCTAGATCAAATAGGAAGCTAAGTAGAAAAATGTTAATTGTAATTTGAGAAACTCTTATATTAATTTACTAAAATATTTTACCTCTCTTATTATTCATTTTATTTTTTTCATCATGAATTTTATTTTTATTTGCTTTCTGAATGAAAAAAAAAAGTTACGTCACACTACCGGGGAAATTTGTAGTATTCTTATAGGTCACAGTTAACTCAGGATATTCAAAGCTGGGAAGATGAGTTGTTCGTTTGCTACTTATAATGGAGTAAAAATATTTTTATCACTTGTACGAAGTAACGATAAAACCTCTGTTGATTTATTGAGCACTTCAGCCTTTCGAAAAAAGTGTTTTGGAACCCGGAAAAGAACTATATATTTCTATAAATAAAGTGGTATTTTATTTTGTATTGTTATTACAAAAGATAGGCATTATATATATATATATATAACTATGCTTCAATTATTCAATTAGACGGCCATATATATTAAAAATAACTAATCACAATGCTGTTAATTTTTGTGAAATAAAAAAATACTTATTCTTCAAATTATATTACTTAAATGAATATTTATATTTAGTATTTAACAACTAAAAAGTAGCTTTTTTCCCTGAATGGGCACATATATGATTTTGAATAGCTATTACCTTCATTTCTTTACTTATTAAAAATTTTATGTTTGCTTAAACTTTTATAATTTACCTCTCCTATAACTTATAAAAAATTCTTTTTGGGGTAGAGAGACTATTAGACAATGCATAAAATTACATCTTTTAAGTATACCATTTTTTCACAAGGTGAACTGAAAAATATAAAAACCGAAATGGAAGGATTAAAAAAAGAATCATGTAATAGAAAAATAAGGATAATTAGAGTAATTAGAACGGTTTATGAATTGTAAATTAAATAGCATGGAAAGAAAGATTTAGCAATGATATGGGAAAGTTAAGTAAATAAATACACTACTGGCCATTAAAATTTCTAGAAAGAAATGCAGATAACAAAATGATATTGATTGACAGATATATTATACTATAAATAGCAAATGATTAAATTTTCAAGAAATTTGGGTGCATAGATCCTGAGAAATCAGTGCGCAGAACAACCACCTCTGGCATTTATAACAGCACTTATACGCCTGGGTATTGAGTCAAACACTGATTGGATAGTATGTACTGGTACAGATGCCCATGCAGCTTCAACGCGATGTCACAGCTCATCAACCGTAGTGACTGGCACAAGGTGACGAACCAGTCACTCGGTAACCATGAACAAAACGTTTTCTATTGGCGAGAGATCTGGTGAACGTGTAGGCCAGGCCAAAGCCAAACATTTTCCGTATCAAGGGAGGTCCGTACAATAGCGACAACAGGCGGTCGTGTATTATCCTGCTGAAACGCAGGATTTTGCAGGGCTCGAATTAAGGGTAGAGCCATGGGTCGTAACACCCCAGAAATGTAAGTTCAAAATGCCGTCAATACGAACAAGAGGTAACCAAGACATGGATCCAAAGCACCCCTACCATCACGCCAGGTGATTGGCCAGCATGATGATGACGAATGCACGTTGCCAATGTGCGTTCACGAAGAGGCCGCCAAACACGCATGTGATCATCTTGATGCTGTAAGCAGAATCTGGATTCATCTGGTAAAATGATGTCTCGTCTTTCGTGTGACCAGGTTTGTCGTTGATTACACCATTGAAGACGCTCCTGACTGCGATGCAACGTCAAGGGTAACTGCAGCCATGGTTTTCAAGCTGAGAGTCCATGCTGCTGCAAATGTCATCGAACTGTTCGTGCAGACATTTGTTGTCTTGCAAACGACCTCAATTCTTGACTCAGGGCTCGTGGCGGGGTTGCATGATCCATTAAGGCCATGCGGGTAACACGCCTGTCTTTTCGGCTGCTAGTGATAGGGTGTCGTTGAGATCCAGCACGGTGTTCTGTATTACCGTCCTGAACTCATCGATTCCATATTCTGGTAACAGTCATTGAATCTCTACCAACGCGAGCAGCAATACTGCGATACGATAAACCGCAATCCGGGACGCAAGAATTCAATCTTCATCAGAGTCAGAAACGTGCTGGTACGCATTTCTGCTTCTTACATGAGGCGTTATAACAACTTTTCACCAGGCAACAGCGTTCAAACACTATTTATGTATTTTTAAACACATTGTTGGTGTCACTACCGGTGCATGCTTTGACTGGATGCGCTGAAAAGCTAATCATTTGCATATCGCAAAACCTTCTTATCGTTTAAATTTCATGACTGCAGCATGTCACCTTGATGTAGCAATTTTAATGGCCAGTAGTGTATATCCGAATTACCCGTATTTTTGGAGTTTATTTCTCAATCAATTTTTAATATTGTTTTTTTACGCCTCTGTAAAAGATGATTTTTGCTAGAAACCGTCCTTAGTGAATTTTTACAGAACAAAAGAAACATACCTCCAAATTTCAAGTCGTAGACTTAATTTCGGAGACTGAGGTGGATTGAGTTTTTCTTCCTTTAAATCATCATTTTATGGTTTTTTTAACAAAAAACATAAAACATATAGAGATATAACAAAATAAATAAATAAAAATCTTTTTCTATTTATTTGGGGAATTTTTATTGATGAAATAGAAAAAAGATAAGGGTTCCTCGTGATAAACCATTTTTTATATTTAAAAAAGATATAAACTGACTAGAAAAACAAAGCCCCGAAAAAAAAAAAAATTGTAAAATTAAAGTTAAGGTATTTAAATTCTTTCCTTAACAATTTGAGTTTTTTAAAAGAAATTACTCTGAAACCTAAAATTTAAAAATAATTAAATATAATTACAAGAGAATTAAACCCAATTTTTTTAAAATTAAAAACCTCTCTGAATTGAAAAATTTTAAATTACGCTATTTTTTTTTTCATTCTAAAAATCATGTACCAATTTTTTAAAATTTCCTTTTTTAAATTAAGGGGAATTGGGAAAAATTTAATTTAAAAAAATTCGCTTTTGAGCCTTTTTTATTGTTATTCGTTTTTTTTAAAAACCCGGGCGTTTTTCTTTTTTAAAGATTTGTTTCAAAAAATTTTAAATAAAAACTTTTAAAGGGCGGAAAATTTTGGGTTCACCTTTTTTTTTTTTTTTTAAAAAGGGGGAATTTAAAAAAACTTTCCTTTTTTTGTTTTTCCTCTAGGGAATTTTTTTTTTTTTCTTTTTTTGGAAAATTAAAAAAAATAAAATTTCCAAAACCAAAAAAACCTTTTTAAAAATTTAAAAATTTTTTTGGGTTTAAAAAATAAAAATCTGAAATTTTTTTCCAAAATAAAAATTTATAATTTAATCAAAATTTTTTTATTTTTACCCAAAGAAAAATTTTTTAAACCCCCCAAAAAAAAAAATAAAAAAGGTTTCTCTATTTGCCCGGGAACAAAAAAAAGGTTAAAAATATCCCCCCAAAATAATTTGGTGTTAACCCCCCAAAGGTTTAAAAAAATTTTTAAAAAAAAAATTAAAAATTTTTTTTTTAAAAAAATATACCTTTTAAATTTTAAAATTTAAAAAAAGCTTAAAATCTTTAACAAAATGTTTTTTAACAAAATGTTTTGGGTAGGTCAAGGGGGGCCCCGACAGGACTCCGTCTCGTTCTCGAATCACCCCAATATCATCATTCCGAATAATTTTAAATGTCAAAGTTATTTCTATACCCGGGAAAAATAAAAATTTTTAAAAAAATTTTCCAAATGGCAAAAGAGAAAAAAACCCCTTTTATGTCATGACCGTCGTTGTGTTTAGGCCTAGGCCTACCACCATATTCATTTATTAGAAAAGCGGCTGTTGGCGAATCGGTTTGTGCCTAGGTTTGTGAGATTGTGAGTCACGCACATTTATTTGTTACAAGTCATCGTTTGTACGAGTATTTGACAACGTATGCTATTTACTAAAAGGGTCGTAGGTAGGGCCTACTTTTACATAAGGGCCTCAAGAATTGTTAAGACGTCACTGGTCAGGAGTTATATTAAATCTTAAAATACTGGGTCAAAGATTTTTAGTTTTTATACGGGGTTAAAGAATTTTTTTTTGGCCTAAAACATCATAACGAAACTTTTTTGGATTTTTGGTGTCCCCTTTTTATATGTTCAATAAATGATACTTTTTTTAAAAAAAAATAACTTCATGATTAAATTGTTACTGTTTTCTCTGTTCAATAATTTTACTTCATATTGATTCATATTAAACTTTAAAAATGGATAGATGTTTCTAATAAGTAACAGGAAAGCAAAATTTAACTTGAATGAAAGACAAAACTTAAACTTAGAGGAATTTGAAAAAATGTTTTCAGTTTCAGTTCTCGAATTTCTTGAACACATTTGACTCAGAAAATAAATGGTATCTTGAAATAAAAGTTAATTACCGTAAAATCCGGCGTATAACGCGCACTTTTAACACAAAAAATAAGATCGAAATTTATGGGTGCGCGTTATACGCCGGGTATAAAAAAAGAGAGCTTTAAAAATAAAAAAAATTTTTTAAAAAAATGGATTAGCATAAAAAAAATTAAGACTTCTACATAAATCAAAACATTATTTATTTAAAAGAAATGACACATTCCTCTTATGAACTTAAAAAGATTGTAGTCTTAGAAATATAATATTTTTTTCTAAAGCTTGGGGTAATACCTCAAGTAGAGGACTTCAAAACATAAGAGCATTGCATACGCACATAGCAAGTTTCTTCGTAAAAAAGGGGGTACGCGTCATACGGCGAATATATCTAAAAATGGAAAATCGCAGCTTGAAAGTATAGGTGCGCGTTATACCGGATTTTAGTACATATTTTTAATTGATTAATTTTATCAGCCAGAATATGGCAATGAGTTTGCCTTTCACAGATCTCATTTATAATTAATATGCGTAAAATTAAATTTTGTAATTTTATTCAAAAAAAATTAATGCGCAATAAAAATATATTATGAAAATTTTATACTTGTTAGTATCATGAGAGATTTCAATGTAAAAATAATAATTAGTATCAAAAACGATAGTAATGCATGCTTATAATTAATGCACAAGGTACTTCAATTAAAATGCTATTCTGAAAAACATTACTGCAAAACTATTGCAAGTTATCTCATATAAGAATAGTAAACTACATTGTTGAGAATTCTTATTGGCGGATGCAATAAATTCTGTAATAATTTATTAAATATATTGGAAGAGAAAGCAATGTTAAAAACTTTAATTATTTTTCCAGAAAAAAAAAGAGAGATATTTTTGTTTCTTTACCCAACTCGTAAGACCCTTTTTCCCAAAATGTTCTCGAGTAGTAAAAAAATTATTCTAAGAATTTTTAATTTTATTTATTTCGATTGTCTCATTTGTGAAGCTCATTTATTGAGAAAAAGCATTTTAATTGCTAAATAAGGAATTCCTTTACTTGAAAATTAAATCACTGCTTTTTGCATATTTGTAAAATATAAATTGTTTAAAGAAAACTAAATTAATTACTTGGAAATTTTTCCTGTAAAATATCGAGTTTGTATGATATTGCATAACCATTAGATGTTGATTGAAATTATTTCGCTTTTTGATGGGGCTCCCACAATTCCCGAAAAACCAAGGCCGAAAATAGAAACCGTGGACTTACGCGACTTCTTTTTTAAAAACCAAATCATGTGTGCCTCCGCTTTTTTTTTTCCCTTGGAATAGCTTTGCGCTGACGTTAGTTTTTATTTCTTTCGTCTTGGGTCATTTCTGTGGCAACGAATCGAAGAAGCATGTTTGAAAAAAAATGGTGGCAACCAGATTTGTAGTATTTTTTTTTTGGGTTTAGTTGATTTTTTTTAAAATCAATGTTCACACACAAACACGCACACACATATATAAAAAAAATTTTTCTTTCTTTTTGATTTATTGTGTTAAAGAGACGTAATAAACAATCAGTTACAAATATATTTTTAAAGTGTTGTAAATTCAATATGGAAAGGAACATCTAATTCTAATCATTTGTTAGAGTGTATTTATGCATCTTTGTAAAATTAAGAATTGAGAGAAAAAAATATATAGTGTCGGACTTTACAAAAGCATTTTTCAAAAAGTTATCTCCGAGATTTTTTTAAAATTCGATTTAAAAATAAGTAGGGATTGATGTAAGAAATGAAAAGTTTTTAAATTCCCTTTAATTTCGCACAAAAAAATTGTTAAAACATTAAAGTCAAAAAAAGGAAAATGAATGCCTGTTGAATCATAAACAGAAAAACAAGTTTCAAATAAATTTTGATAAACTCATAAGTAAATAATATCATGATTTTACATTTAACAATATTTTCAATACCGTTAACTTACAAGCCAAAACGAGCTAAAAAATTTTAGGGGATTTAAAGGAAAAACATTACCGGGGAGGAATTATTAAAGGGAATTTTATTATATTGACCCCAAATTTTTTAAAAGGGGGAAAATTTTAAAGGAAAAAACTCTTTATGAAGTCAGATATGTTTTTCCCCTTAATTGGAACACATCAAAATGAAAAAGCAACACTCAATTGAATAAAATTTAATTGTAGCAAATAACATTAAAAGTTAAATGTTAATGCTAAAAAATCACGGTTAAAATATATGAAAAGGAATCGCTAAAGATATTCGTAGAAAAGATTAAAAAAAAAAAAAAAAGCTGTGTTATATTTTTGTATTCTATTGCGCACAAGATGCAGAGATTAACACGGAGTGTAATTTTAAGCGAAGATCTTTCCTCTTCTGATGCAATTGCTTCAGAATCAGATTGCATCAAATCCTGGAAGTCTTCACCTAGCACAGGTGTATTCAAAAAATAAGTGAGTGGCTTCTGGAAAGAAAGGGCAGACGGGGCAGATTTGAAATTTATCAAAAACAGAATAAAAAAAAATCCGAAAAAACGAAAAGAAGGGTTTAAGGGAGGGGGAGGCTTATTTTTTGTCGTTTTTTTTTGGGGAATTTAAAAAACGCCCTCCCCCCTTTTTTTTAATTTTTTATAATTAATTTTTTGTAAAAAATATTAATTTTTTTTTTTACACTTTAAAACAGGAAAAATATTTCGAAATTTGTACAAAATTTTTTTAAAAAAAAAAAAACATTTATTAGGAAAATTTTACATTGTCAAATATTTTAAGCTCCCACTTAACACTGGAGAACAAATTTTTTTTAAGACAATATGATTAAAAAAAAAAAATTGGAGAATTTTTTGAAATTGAAATTTTTAACCAAAATTTTAAGGATTTATATTAGATACATGAAAATAGGGCCCCTGAAAAAATTTAAAAATTTTGTTTTAAAAAAATTTAAATTTAAACCTTTCCAATTAAATAAATAATTTGTTGATTGATATCATAATTTAGTTCTCTTTCAACTATTAAGAGTGATACCAATGTTGTCCAAAACTTTAAGGGGAAATGCAAAAATTTTTAGAGGGGAACCCCTTTTTCCTAATTTTTTTAAAAATTGCAATACTTTAAAGGGGAAAAAAAGTTGAATAAGTTTTCCCAAACGTATAAAGTATTATTTCATTCCCATCTAAAATAAAAAAAAAAGAAGTTGGTACCTTTGTGAAAAGGGACGTAGCAGTTTTTGTAGTAAATTTAGAAAATATATTAAAAATTTCACAAAAAGTTGAGTTTTCTGTTAACAAAATTGGGGAAATTTTTTAATTTTCCATGTCCTTTAAACAAACTGCTTTTTTGTCTTAAAAAAAGGGGAAAATAAATTTTTTAAACTGTATAATCGGGGAGATCAGGAGACATGACTATACTCTAATAATACCGAAGAATTAAAGAAATTTAAATTTCAAATGTATGATATTGGAAATAGTGTCTAATTTCGGTACTGAAATAAATTATAATAATTTTTTATAAGAATGTTCTCGATATTATTCTGTTAAAATTTGTGATCCTTTTCTTTCTCATTAGAATTTGTGATATTTTTTCACAAATCTTTTATACTTTATAAATTATCCCGATGCTTATAATTTTATTTATTCTTTATTTAGAATAATAAAAACTGCATAAAAAAGTTTGTATTTAAATTAAAGTAAAATTTGCTTTTTTTCAATCATCGGCTCAATCAAGAGAAAAGAAAACCTAAAAAAAGAATTGATGTCAAAAACACTATTTAAAAAAAAAAAAATGAAACGTTTTCGTCTAAACTCATTCAAAACATCACCATTTAGCTTCTTAATTCTAATTGTAGTCTGTTACTAAGTGTCTTGGCACTGGTTGAATGATAGTAGTTGAGTAATTTGGGAAACACACATGACTTCTTCCTATTCATCTGAAGATTTGTGTCCTTGTATAGTTTATTTCTACTACCCTTCCTCACCCGATAATCAGTTTCGTTTTTAGAAAAAATAAAATATTGACATCAAAAATAAAATGAAAATGAGAACAGATAGAATGAAAAAATTTACTGATGAAAATGAGTCTCTATTAAATAAAACCCATGTAAAGTTTGAAAAAGCTTTTTTTTTAATATTTAAAAATGAAATCTAAAAACTTTAAGAGATATTTTTTGTGTTCCTCTGATTGTTTATAAATCAAACGTCTTTGAAGCATACTCTTAGTTGTATTTGTGTTTAATAAAAAGATATATACATAATAAAAATAGAGAAAAATAAACTAAATGAATGAAGGAGGTAAAGAAGAATATGGAAACAATAAAGTTTGTGAATCATACATCTATTTTAAATTCATTATTTTCTCCGAATATTTTTCAAGGAAAAGTAAATTTTATTATAAAAATAAACTTGAATGAAACTTTTAGAAACAATAATTAAATGTAATGAAAGTAAGAAAATATAAAAATTCAAAGTTTTTTAGTTCTAGCTTTTTTGTAATTCAAATCCGAAAATTAAATTAAAAAATTTTTAAAATGATTAAATAAAACTCTTATAAAAATGCCCATTTTTGGTTTAACCCGATATATAAAGTATTTATGAAGTTAAAAATTTGAGTATATAAAAATATATTTAATAATTACATTTAGTTAAAAAAAACGTACTGGGCCATTGTTGCACCCATAAAATCCACAAAATTTAAAAATAATTTAAAATTAAAAAAAAAAAATAAATTTAAATTTAAAAAAAGTGAAATTGTATAATATTGCTTAAAAATAATTGAAACGGGGAGATGGATTTTTTTACGATTGAAAATTTGAAAGAAATATTTTTTAAAATTTTTGGAAAAAACTAATTCTAAATTGAAAAATAAAATTTATTCAGCTAAATTGCAATCAAATGGCTTCCGGGGCAGACCAATTATATTTGGGGATCATTCCTTTTAAAATTTTATTAATTAGGGTGCAAAATTTAAAATTTTAAAAAAAAATGGAAGAATTTTTAGAAAATTGTAAAAAAGAATGGTTGGGGTAGCAATTTGTCCCCAAAAAAATAATTGGAAAACATAAGAGTTATATTGTGGAAGACGAAATTTTTCATTCCCCAAATGATTTATTAACATTACCCCAAAAAAAATTTATCTCCTTTTATTCTTAAATTTTCCATTAAACCATAATTTATCTAAATTTTTTAGTAATTTTTTCTTTAATAAAAATTTTAACTCAACCTAAAAATCTGCAACACGTTAAAACTCATCTGAGTAATTTTTTAAGATTTTTTTAAAATATATATAATTTTATTCTTTTTAATGAGGATTTACTCTTTTTCTGATTAGGTGAGATATTTCTGCTGAATAGTGATATCAATATATGTATATACATTTGTCGATATCCATATTTCAAATTCTTTATTTTTTGAGAGTTTCTGAGTTATAATGCGATTTAGAAATTGAATTTTAACATCGAATGTTAAGCGCTTAGAAGTTTAAATCAGAAATATATTAATCATTAGTGGGGCCTTTGATATATTTGGAACCCTTATTAAAATATTTCAGTTTTATGTAGAAATATTTCAGAGGAAAACAATCATAATGAAGATAAGATCATATATTTCAATACTTACATGATTCTTTACGGATTAAAAAGTATTTAATAAAGCGTATTTACATTAATATTCTAAAAGGAATAAAAGTTATTATCTTTTTTAAAATTAATTAGACTAACAATTTGAATGGAATATGTATGATTTCTAAATAGAGTAAAATACAAATATGTTTAATTAAAATATAATTAATTTATATATAGAGTGATTCATAAAGAAGTGTGCAGTTTCAATACGCTATAAACCAAGAACAGTGTAGGGTATTATAATGTGTCACCTGTTTCAGAATTGTATGGGATTATTAAAAGTTTTGTTAGAGAAAGTCATAGATGTTATGTGTGTGAACTCTTAGTCACACGACACACATTGAGCCGGTAACCCATTTTTGCTCAAACACGTGTTAAAATATTTGTAGCGATCATCGACAGTGGGTTAATAAGCTGTTTCAGCTCCTCTAAATCAACAGAAAAGGGAATACTTTGTCCCTTACGTTACCCCACAGAAAGATATCACAAGATGTTAAGTCAAGACTTCTGGGTACCCATTGAGAGAGTGCCATGTTATAGTCCACGATTCGTCCAATCCATCCGTGAGGAAGATGTTCATCGAGGTAATTTAGCACTTTGGCAGGCTAGTGTGGTGGTACACCTTCCAATTGGAGAACGAAGTTATCAATGTTGTCCTGCAACTGTAGCCTCGACTGAACTTAACATATCTAAAAAAGTGGCTTCCGTGACATTTTGCTAAATTCAAGAACACAAGGAGCCTTTTCCACAGCAAACGCCGTTATTTTGGCTGTCTAGTTACATGTCACGTAAAGCATGAATACCGGGCGAGGCAAATTTTAAGAGTACATTTACCCATTTGCCCGCTGGAGGCGCTTTCGTCTTGTTAAGCATAAGGTTTTAGCGCTTCTGGGAAGTATATTATTTTTATGGACCACCCCATGTAAATGCATTTATAAAACCCTTTACCTGTAAAATTTAGAAAATATGTATTATTTTGTTTCAATTACTTGCGGATTTTAAAACAAAGAGATTTAACTGAGTACTATAAATAAACAAAATGCATGCACAATGCAATATATGAACTTTGGATTTTTTTAAAATTTAATTAATTGAGAGTATATTGAAATTTAATTATTTTAAAAATTATAATTTTTGAAATGGTAATAAGTATTGAACAAAATAATTTTTGAAAATTATGTTTTTACAATACAATTTTTGAAATTTAATTATTTTTTTACCGTATGATTTTTTACAAACAAAGGATCTCATTCAAACTTTATTGTTTTATAATTAGACTGTGCCAGAAATAACCGATCTTGACATCAGCGTGGATATAAAATTAAACCGTGTACGGAAGAAGTTTTTGAAAGTTTATTGTAAGAGGTGAATAAGTTAATATGTTTTGGGGGGAATGAATAAGTTCCTTCTAGAAACAAACTGACTTAAAATGACGCAGCTAGTATTTCCGGTGTTTAACCTTGCATGAATCAGTCAGTATTAGTGTGCAGGATCAGATTAGGATCATTGTGTAGTCAGTCCTCGAAGGTACTTCCTAGCGTAATGCGCGGTAATCTTTTCAGAAATGTGGATTAATTTATTCAGTTGTTATGAAAAAAGAATAGCATCCGCGATTTACAGAAATAGGGTTTCACATGATAGTTTATATCACATATAACATATTTCTAAATCATACTTTTTGTTGCACTACATAACCTTCGGTGATTTATACCAGCCTTCTGACTTTACTGCCTCTTCAAAAATGTCTAGCTGATACCTCACCATTTCGCTAAATATTCGGCTCTTCCCTATCAAATGCGCTTGAGGTATCCGACTACGTTCGGAACCGTGATTCTGCAAAAGTGTATAAATGAATAATATGTGTGATATTTTAGATTAGAAAATGTATATAAAGTTCTTTTAATAATAGTAACACAGTAAAAAATTATTTAAGTACAATATTTTGACAAAATGAACATAGAATGACCCATTTTCAAAATATTCTCCTTTTGCAGAAAATTTTATTATAATAATATTTTACCTGATATATTCGACCTCTGTACAGAGGTTCAACTGTGAATTTTTTGAAATATATGTTCAGAAATATGGTTTATCCATGTTTTACGACAACAGTAAAGAAATTTAAGAAAAACGCCGATAATTATTTCTTATAATGGGTTGTAACCTCCAGTAATGTGAATTTTTCAAAATCATTGTTGTGCCCTCTGTACAAAGTTGTCTGAGCTTATATATGCCAGGGTAAATATTATTATAATAGACATTTTCTCACAAAAGTATACCATTTGAAAAAGGTTATTCTAAATTAATTTTTGGCCGAAATATTGTATTTAAATAAATTTTTTTGTCAAAATGTCCTAAAACCATTTTATACATGTGTATTCTTAATCTAAGGATACTAAATATCATGAAAATTATTACTTTTTATGCGGTGAATCATACGTTCCGAACGTAGTCGGATACCTTAATTTAACTTAATCCAAAACCGCTTGCCTTCAGCAAGATTTAATAATTTATCGCAAGAAATGTACCAAGATTTTTCTACCAGCCAATTGCGTTTATCATGGTAACGGCACTTTGTTTTAACAATTTCGATGATTTGTAGTCGGACTCCTCTTAATAAAGTTCGATGATAACTATTTGCATATGACTTGAAAGTTATAATAGTACGATTTCAAAAATTATGTTTTTTTTTAATGAAATCTCTGATGCTTGGAAATTTTTAACTGTTAATCGTGTTTGCATTTTTATTATTTTACCATTTATTCAAAGATTTTCTATTTTTGTATTATTATCATATCATTAATGGCAGTGGCGTAACGTACACCCCCCGCAACCCCCCCCCTATTGAAGGGTGACAGGGTTCAAAGCCTGAGTGACGTCAATTACGTACCTTTACCAATTTATTAGATATTAAAGGCAAAACCTGACTTTGTAGGGGGCACTAATATTCTCCGTTACGCCACTGTTAATTGGGTCGTAATCTCAAATCATATATAATAAGAAAAATCATATATAGACCTTAACTCTTATTTTTATGTGCTATATTCTATTTCATCTGATTTGATTAAATGGTAAAAAAATGTAGAGAGATATGTTTCCAAATATATGTTAATCGAAGTGGGTTTTTATTTTCAGTTGTATCGAGTTAATGCATGCATGAAATTACATATTACTACTTTTTGAATTAGTAAATGTGAATTAGCCTCTTTATTAGAGAATTCGTAAAGTATATATCATTCAGCGTTATGTATTTTTTTTCAACAAAAATGTTCTAATTGAGATATTTTCATAAAATAAAAGTTTTATAAAGGTTGTGCGATGTGTTAATTGTAAGGATACTAAACGGGGGATAGAATGTAAAATAAATTTAATGGATTTATGAATTAAATATGCAGAAAAAAAGGTAAATTCTATAATATGTAATCTAGATACAAACAAATTTGTATTCAATATAAAAATAAAATAGATGGCGCGTATAATGTAACCCTTCGGTTTGGTGAGTCAAAAGATTAGAAAGAACGCGCGGATTACTCATCAAATTAAAAGTATTCGATGAGTTATGAATTTTTTGGTTGTAATTTTTTTCACGAATGTTTGAAAGCGTGAAGTTTTTTATTCTTACGTTCTCTGTCAATGAGCCAAGTTTGGGGGAAGGGGAGGAATAGTGTCTTTATTTGAACTATTCTCTGCTTGATTTAGATATAAATTAAATGATTTAAAAGAAAAATAAAATTGATTGAAAACCTATTTTCAAAAAGGTATCTGTCATTTACTTATGAATAGCATCAAAGAAAACATACTTGAACGTATGCCTGGATTAGAGAACAGCATTGCCAAAAAATATACATTTTCGATAGATTTAAGGAGATGGGGGGTGTCACATGCCCTTGCAAAAATTGGGTAATTTGTCAGAATTTGAAATGGACGAAGAAAATCAAATCTACATATGAATCAGGATTTCATGAGAAAGAAATATTTTATTCGTACAAAGGACTAACATTCGCAATAAAGATGTGCTCTAGCAGGTCACGGATTAATGCTATGTGAGATCTCTACATTTAATTACAATATAAGTTGGTAAATTGTTTCCACTACGTCGGTGGCGCTCTTGATTTTTTTTTACCAACGTTATGCTCTGAAGCAAGACGAAAGCAATTGACGACGGACCTAGTAGAATCACAAACAAGTAATGACGATACATGAGCTAATACTCAACTCTCCAAGTTTTAACATAAAGTTAATGTATGGACCTTGTGACTAGACATATTTAATGTACATCAGCCTCTCTGTATAAAAGATAGATAGACCACAGATCACGACCATACACACTCGGCTTTGTTTGTCTTATTCATTATGACGGATGGATATTTGTTCTGCAGTTAACTAGATTATTCTCACAGATTTTTACCACAGCCATATTAAAAAAAAGTAAGCGAAAAAATGGGGAAAAGTAAACAAAATAAACGATCAATATTTTATTGTTTTTTTTTTAACTTTTCTCCCTTGCAATAAATGTTCAGGTCTTAGAATCCTTTTCACCTCTGTATCCCCACAGAAGACAATTAATGGTAAAATATATATATAATCCTATCCCCACCCAACACCAAATCATATTCATGGTCATAATAATATTGAATCATACTATCTCTTCAAAACGACCACGTTAACGTGCTTCAAAGTGAGATGATGCAATATTGAATCAGGCTATCTAATCTTATCTCAATCATATGATTATCGAAGATACGAGAAGCTTTCCGGTAGGAAAAAGCATAAAAACTGAGATCTGTGGAGCGATAAATGTCAGCATCCAATTTTAGCTCACGCTTGTCCAGTTTGAGTTGTTGTCGTGTGTTTTATCCTGGGAACATATGAAATTCAAGTGAAGAACAGAAAGCATACAATAGAAACAGAAGAATATATACATTTGTTACAGATGATGATTCCAGCATATAACAAGAAGGGGTGAGCTCTGTGTGCTTTCCTTTCGAGACAGGAATCCATTACAGGCGAAAGACCGACTTCTTTCCCGAAGAATTTACAACCATGTGTTACTCGGGATTCGATCCCGAACCCACTCGGTTACAAGCCGAGGGTCATGGCCACCATACTGGAGGTCGACTCCAGTTTGAGGCTACACTGCAAATACTCTTAGTTAATGCTCGAAATTCTATTATAAGAATTATCGTTACAGAAAACAGATACGTCTGGAGCAAAAATATTTATAGTGATATCAAAATTAAAAAATTTTAAACTCGTTCAGAATATCATTGTTAATTTTTTTCGATACCTTTCAAATACTGAAAATAACAATATGATGAATATTGATGTATATAACTACATTCCTCACGACAAAATTAAAAGCCCTAGGAGAATTCTCTCCTAGATTCTTATAATCCATCTTAACTTTATTCCCTCTTTATTAATCTTTTAATTAGTAAACCTCACAAAATTTGTTTATTTGTTTACAAATTTATTTATTTAAAATTTCTATCCTATAACCCAAGCTGGACTTTCTCCGACCATGTACTTTATATACTTTTTCCATTCTCATCTTTTCGGACAGCGAATCGAGAACCAAATCTCTCTGCACTACCAACCAATGAAAGCACTTGCTCTCATCAGTATCAAACTGCTGTCTCTCCACTGCGGTTTTTTGACATCTTCCTCTTCTCCCTCACTGCTCAAATCAAGAACTTTTTGTATGTAGGCAAATTTTCTAGTTTTTTTGCCAGGTACATCGCAATACTCTCCAGATAGGGGCCGGAGGGTCACTAAGTGACCCAGTTGTCCCATAAACTCAACGTCAAAATCAATGAGGGAAAAAAAGAAAGTTTTTGTCTATTTCCATACTTCTATGTATGTTAATGTTGCTGCTTTTTTCTTTGTGTGAATTCGTTAATAAAATATGGAACTAAAATAAAAAAAAATGTTACTTCATTTAATCGGCTGCCACCAGATAAAGATGTCACCGCGCCATGTTTATTTCCAGTAAAAACATAATATATTTATTGTCAAAAAACATAATAAATTTGAAATATATTTCCCTTTATTCGAATATTATTTGTTTTTCTATTTTATCATTTATTGTGTCAAGTTGTTGATATTTATTAGGATACCCAATTAGGTTTCAAAGCCGTTTTACTTTTGATTAAATTTGATAGATTGATTCTAGTCATTTTTAATCAGAATATTAATAGAAATTGTATATTGTATACTGCTTGGCCATTAAAATTTCAATTCCAGGAAGGCAAGTAAATTTTTTTTGTATGTATACTATATAGTAGGAAGAAAACATGACTAAATCTTTCAGGCAACTTGGTTAATATAAACTAGTGTAGACAACTTGGGGATATACAGAGTCCAAAATTATTACACACAACTGCCTCCTTCGGAAGTAAAACGCCTCTAGCCCTATAGCCATTGAGTTTGACTGGACTTGGATCATTAATACAGGCAAGTCATTCCCTGTTGCCTCAAGCCTATGTCGCACTTCATCAACCGTTTTGGCTGGAAAGCGTTGGCAGGACAATATCACAGCAACCGTGACCTGATATTTTCAGTGGGTGAGAAATTTGAATAACGAGACTTGGAGACACTGGCTAGGGCAACAGTCAAGTACTCTCTTTATCATAGTTGGCCAGGACGCAATGGGCAACATATAGGCTTGTGTTATCTTGTTGAAATAAGGCCTTTATGAGGCATCGAAAAGAGGCACAGCCATCAATTTTACGATCTGAGAAATGTAGCACTAATTGTTTAGTTTACTTAGAGGTGCTTGAGTGGTGTTTACAATGGCTATCCATACCATTACACTGTTCGTATGATAACATCTAATGCAAGCAAGCCACGTTGTTCTCCTCAGTGTTTTCAGATACGAATACGTCCATTATGATGTTGTATACAGTACCAATACTAAACTGAAAAGATGATTTGGTGTCATTCCTGTATCTGGTTTTGTCGTTGGTGCACCTCTGTCTCCGCGAGTCTATGCTGAAGTGTCAAGGGAAGCTACAGTAATAGTCATCGTGCAGACAATCCGTACTTTTGCAGAAGTCATTACACTGTCCGTAAGGATACTTGTGCTGTAAACCAGCCCACTTCCTAACTCAATGTCCATAATATGGCTGTACGATCCTGAAAGACTGACCTGACTACATGTCTATCCTTTCGGGCCTTAGTGGTGGGTGGTCGTTGAGATTCTACATGGCATTCAGTTTGACCCTTCTGAGCCCATCCATTCCATTTTCACATGACAGTAGTTGGATTCCGACCAATGCGAGTAGCAGTAAGACAGAATGATAAGCTATACTCTCGATAGGCCAAGATCCCGCCATTGTTGATTTTTAACATGGCATGGGAGCCTATTCTCTTTCTTGTACGAAACATAACGCGATATTCTCACAAACAGACAGCAATCAAATGCATTTTCCGCTTAGTATAACTAAATCCGTATAAATTTCCTTTAATACAATTTGAGATGCTATTTCTCCTTCTTTCATTTACACTTAAATTCTAATCATCAGCTTGTTTCAAAATCTTCGTTTCATGCAAATTTGAAGCTAATTGTGTTCCAATTTTAATGTCCATCTTTGTTTGTATAACGCAATTATAAGTTGGAATAAATTATTTCAACTATTTAGTTGTCGATATTGCAGATAGGAGTCTACAAGTACTTTTCTAATCGCTTGTAATCCAATAAAGCTGTAAATTGTCAGTATCTGTTACAAAACTATACATATCAAGGATAAGGGGACTTTCTTTAATTTGAAAGTCGCAGCAGATTATTTTGTCTTCAAACGAATGAGTAATAATTTAGTCCATTATTTGATATAATAGCATTCAAGAGATTAAGTGAAGTATATTTAAAATATAAATTATTTCAAAAGAACCTATATACTTTTAAACTACTCTATATTTTGAAATAATTTGAATTATAAATAAATACGTTTTTACTGATGTTAAAATAATATCATCACAACATCGTATAAATTTCATGTATCGCAGAAACAGGTACTTGCTGTACAGTTAAAGTATAACGAATAATCGATACTCGTATGATTTATCAAATTTTATTTTGAGAACTGTTTGTAGATGTAATTCCTTTTATTGATCTGATAGAAATGATGAATGCGCTATTAAAAATGAAGTCCCACTCCCCTACTTTCAGAAATTCGCATGTGGCTGTAAGTGTCAGAATGTCATTGCATTACATTTCTTAAAACTCTCTGCATTAACCTATATGATTTCTCAAAAAGGAATATTTTATGCTTTCTTTGAATCTATGGCGGGAATTTTGTAGATCCGCTGTCGCAAGTTATATATCTCGAGGCTTAAAATCCTCACGTTGGTGTGGTGTGAAAGTTAAGAGAGTGGGGTGTCGTCACTTGAATGAGGTCAATCGCCAATACCCTTGGTATAATTTCAAAGTGAGATGTTATTAAACAAATCAAATGTCAGAGCAGGTCGAAACAGAGTTTAATAGGTATCCACAATTTTGAACTCTCATTTAAAGAAGCACGCTTAAAATATAGTAATTTTCAGTAAGAAAAAAACGCGTGCGCGATAGATAGTCATTGACACGATCTACAGCAAAGAGTGTCGAACTTTTCTCCGTTTGTTGATGGAAGGCGAGGGTGAAAGGCTATTTTTAGGGCACTCCGAAATCGTCTGCTCCATCGAACCGACGCGACGCTCCGTGATTTTTTTTTTTTTATGAAGGAATAATGCGGGGAGGCAACATTCTGGGAAAATATGATGGGAAAAGTTGAATTCTCGATGCGAAAGGAAAAACGGTCGTTCAACTTCTCAACTCTTCCCTTGCAATTTGCGGTGACATTTCAAACTTCGTCTGGAATATAGTTAAAAATAATTTTAGCTGTCTTTCAAAGGTTTGATAAATTCAAAGGAGAATACAATCTCACTTATTCGATAAATAAGTTTGTAATGAAGGGCAAAAATAATTTCCCATTTTGAAACTATTGGCAATTCCAAATTTTGAAAAGGTGGTTGTGGGAATACTTTATATATAAGTATTATTGCTTACGAAAACACACTTTTAGTTCTAAAAAATTATTATTATATAAGTTACATATAATCTATTTATTTTGAATAATTAATTATACAATATTTATGAAATTTTCATCCATTAATCATGTCCTATCGTTAATTTATTTGTGTTTAAAACTGGCATCGAAAATTAATGAAAATCCAGTCCCAAAAGACGAATAAAAACAACACAAAATTTTGCATCACAATTAACAAAATTAATAATCTTGAGTTTTTCTCAGTAAGATCGAATAAAAATATTGATAAAAATATTTTAGTCGTTTTCGAAATATAATCTTCGTGATTTGTGTTTCTGTTAAAAGATTAAATTTAACTTGCATCATTCAATGAAATTGTTAACAAAACGGTTTGAATTTGCCGACTCATGCCACGCTCCCATTTATTGAAGAAGAATTTCTATAGATTTCAAGGATCTGTCATTTTTGTTTCAGAAAAATCAAATTTTAGTCTTCAAAATTTGCAGTAAACGTAACAGTGTCGTTGAAAACAGGCATAAATAAGAGTAGCGTTTAAACTATCGTAAATTCCTCAGATTATTCAAATTAGCATTAGGCGGGGGTGGGGGATAATTTTTGATTTTTAATTAACGTATCACTCTGAATCAACACCAAGGGCTATTGGTGACAGACCTTGTATTTATGAACCCTGTTCAAGTGACGAGGACGTCACCTGAGCTGACACCCTTCTCTACAAACTTCCTATGTGAGAATTTTGAGTCTTGATAGAATTAACGTGCATCAGTCCAATTTCATGGTGAGTCTTCAATAGAACCAAAATTCGAAAAAAAAGAATTATGAGTTGTAATTAAGCATATTATCTCTCTTTAAAAATGAAATTTTTACAAAAATTAACTAGAAATATAACTTTTATGTAATTATTTGTGCGGCACAAGGTGAATTTCATCTAGAATGAAAATTTTTATTTCTGCTTAATAAATAGAGAGTTTACGATTTTTTTGTTAAAATAGGATTTAATTTACTAAATGAAATCAAAGTTTTCCGGAATATGATTGACAATGCGTTTTTATTTATGAGTATATTTATTGGATAATGACCAGATTTTTTTCTTTCTCCCTTGCTTCCGGTATGGATTTCAATTGAAATTTTGTTTGGTTTTGTAATTTCTTTTCTTTGAATTTCTCGGTCCATCTGCTGAAGTTTATATACTGTTTGTAAAATAATTGTCATTTTTTATATTTTCACAATCGATTTGTGTATTCCTTACAATTTTCGGCAATTATATTCATCTTTCTTGACACCGATGCCTTGACACCGATGCCGTTTGTAAATACTTGTATTTCCTTTTTTTTTTAAATATCTTTCATTATATTTTGTGAAGATATAATATTTATCTTTATAAAACATAATATTTGTCTTTTCGAGACCGTAAATTTCTTTATACTCTTATTTTATTATATTTTTTTTATGCAAAAATGTTTGAAATGGAAAATGCATTTGATATAAGAAACATTTCTAATATTTATTTTTAGAATGTAACATTTTGATATAATATTGTTATGAATGCAATATTTAAAAGTGTTACAGTTAATATTTTTGTGTGAGACACATAGAGCGACAAAGGCTATTTTCCCAATTTAAAAGTGTCTTAAGGTCGTAAAATTATTTACAAATATAATCGACTTGACACGTGTACGAAAACTGAAAATTAAAGCAATACTTAGTAAAAAAATTTCGCATAAATAAAAAAGTACAGTATAAAAAATACCAAATTATTTTTAGATAATAATAATAGAGTGAATTGAAAGATTTAATGAGTGAGTGAATATTAACGTCACACTGTTTAGCTACTCGAGGGCGTTTTGGAGACGGACATCGTAATTTTGAGCCATGGTCAAGTAACGAGAACGACACCTGAGCTGGCATCCCCTCTCCTAACTACCACACTACATCAATGGGAGGACGTTTGAGTCTCGACAGATTTAACGTGCATCGTTTCCCTACACGGTTTGTCTTCAGCAAAACTAAGCTCGAACTCCGACACGCCGGCCTCGAGTTCATTACCTTGACCATTAGGCTATCGTGGCCACGTGAAAGATTCAAAAGGAATATAAAGAAACATTAACAATTATTTTGAATCTTAAATGGAGTGATGAGTAATTAAAACTGTGCTGTGCATTCCTTGTTTATTAAGGAACTTGACTTTATTTCTTATGTCTTTTTAGTTTTATAAATTATACACTGTTTGATTATTACAATTCCAGTATTTGTTGAGATTTTACATTAAACTTCTTAAGCATTACTGTGCAGTTCATTCGTCTTAACATTTTGTTAATAAACAGTTTTATTTTCTTCGTATGTACAATATTTGACTCTAGGTCGAAAAATTTTACCGTATGGAAGATATTTTTTGTGAAAATATCTTTTTCAACACTGTTATTTTTTTTCAATGTGAAAGAAAGACGTTAATCTGATCAAAAATAAATTTTCGAAATGAACAGAATTTTATGAATAATTAAAGAACAAATAGTATTCGTTTGTTTAAAAAGAAAAAGAAAAAAAGTAAGTAAAATAAATCTTATGGTTAATTTATAAAATTACTCTAGAAATGTTACGTCGAGTCATTTTTCTTACGAACAAGTTGTTCTATGTATTGAAAAAAATTGCTCAATAGATATATATTTCATTAAATATCATTACTAAGCAATCTTGTCATTTTTTAAAAATAAAATACTTTAAAAAAAAGAATTGAAAAAGATAACTATGTCTGGATTTCCTCGGCGATTTTTATAAAATAATTTATTTTTTTAACTTAGTAGTGTTTTGTATGGTTTTATAAAGTAAAAGTCTCTTGAAAATAAATACCTTACACCTAGTTTTGTCTTTCAAGATTTTTTATTCTTCTTTTGATTCAAATAATCGAATTCAAATTTTTCATGTGATTTTTCTCTCTTTCTCATAAGCGAGTTAGTTTTCTTCTTTACTAACTCTTTTCCATCCGAATCATGTTTCGCGTTAATGAACGAAGACAAATGTGTTGAACGAAACGGCCGTCACCAAGAACCGTTTATCTTAAACGTGTTGCATCATTTCGTACCATCCATCAAAAATCTTGGCCTCACGGGGGTGTTGAGGCCAAAATAACCACAACCTCCCCTTGACTGACACCCTTCCTCTTACCTGACGGAGAAAGAGGGAAGGTCGAAGGGGGGAGAGTAGAGCCTGAGTCATCTGACGTCACACCTATACTCTCAACAACATCGGTGCGGAATCGGAAGGACCCAACACATCGCATCCGGATGCTCTAAGTGCACTCGTTCTCTTTCTCTCTCTTTCTCAGTAAAGAAAACATTAATTGTGTGTGCGCGGTGAAAAATCAACAATACGCTGAGGAATACTTCTTTGTTTGAGGAAATGGATTTTGAAAATCGAGACATGCCGAGGAATGGGTATCTGAGGATTATTTGTTGTTTTGGTAGGATAGCTATAGATAATAAGTAAGTGTATTTATTCTGTTTGTTTTTCTCTTGGATGAGCAGAAATGTTTCGTAAAGAGTATTTATATCTAGATCATGTACTTTAAATTTCTTTAGTTTTGAACGTATTTCATTTAGCTCTTAAACTCATACTGTTTTTAGTATTAAGCACTGTGTTTTATTTTTGTTTGATAGTTTTGAAAAAGTAGATTTTTCTTAATATGTGGCTTTTGTAATTCGTCTCTAGCCACCCAAATGCTGTAAATAGTTCTTATTATATTTTAGAATATTTTGTAGACGTTTTGATTCAGTTTTAAATCTGTATTTAAAAAGACGAAAGGCCTTTTTTTTAAAAAAAATAATAAATTGTTATTAATATAAAAAAAGTATTAAATTTAGGAGGGAAGTTTCTATTTGGTTAAAAGTTATACTATTCAGCTCTCCGAAAAATAATTATTTTTGAAGAGATCACAGTTGTTTTACTTACTTTGTACACAAACACTTTTTTATTCAATAAGAAACTAAATAAGAAACTTGAAACTTATGTAGTGCATTAAATTGAACTTTTTCACCCCTGACATTAAATATTGAATTAATGCTTCCTTTAAGATAAATCTGTGAAATAATACATTAACTAACGTTCCCATTGAAGTTTTTTTAACTAAACATTATGGATAATAATACTAGAAAAAGAGCCCCACCCCTTGCGGCCATTTACACTTTAAGACGTTCAAGTACCATGCCTATTTGTAGAATAACTGGTAAAAGTCATTCGATGGATGAACATCATTACGTACCATGCATGGACGACTTTCCCAAATTTGATCGACTATCGGGATGCAGAATCACTGAAAAGAACCAGTATTTCAAAGACTACAAATACGCTTATCCTATCATAGATCTAGATGGAACTGCTCGCATGGTAACAGAACACGACTTCCATTGTCGCATTACAGCCAAATACAGAGCTATGGCAGGACATAAGTACCTATATCCGGTTCTTGGTGCCACAACCGATAAAACTGTCAATGACATGGTATCCGTGGTGGAAGAAGAAAGTATGAGAGATGTACTCATACCAACCGAAGTCGAATTGATAGTGAAAGGAGGCGTGGAAGATGTTCTCAAAATGAAAGAGGGCGAGTACTTGTTCATTTACAGTAAAGAGGGAGCGATCATTCCGGCTGCTATGAAGGAAATCCGCGGCAAAGGAGGCGCTAAGCAAGGAAGAAGACACACTTTGCCCGCAGGACTGGAGGCTGGAGCTTCCAGTGAGCTGGAAGAGTTTCGCAGATCACTTCGAATCAAGATGTTAAGTGAAATCAAAAATCCTCCCGTTGAAGCTTCCGATCCGACTCCTGTAACTGAAGTTTTTGATAAGATTCAGGAGGAAGTTGAGGTCTTGAAGGATGTTCGTAAGTCTAGACCCAAAAGGCCGGGTAAGCAAACCAATAGAGGAGGTGAAGGGACTCAGAAACGGGCGAAGAGAGAAGATAAAACTGCCCAGAAAGAAAACACTATCGAAGAGTCCAAAGAAGAAGATTTGCCTGCGCCGAAAATGAGTCGATTGGAGAGATACAAGATGCAGTTCAGTGCTTTTGAATCGAATACTTCCAATAAGGATTCTGGAAACAGACTTACTTTAGTCGGTGCTTTTGATGAAAATGAAGTTGTGGAATTGGATTTTGGAGAACCTATGAATCTTGAAATAAGTGAAGTTGAACCAGCTCGACAATTTTCAGCTGTAATATCAGAGGAAAAGATGCTCAAGTCTAATGATTGTGCTTTGTCTAATATCACCAATACTTCTGATTCTCTGAAATTTTCCTCATCTATTTCAGAAACTATCGCAAATGAAGGTGCATTTAGTTCTGTTAATCAGACGCTGCATCATAGTGTCACCACTAATAGCAATCAAAATAACTTTAAATCTGGAAATATTTTGAAAGTTATGGAAAATGACGGATTTCTAGCGAAAGAAAATTCAACTACTTTCAATAATATTTTTACGGTAGGTAACGACAGCGTTCAAAAGATCGTTACGTCAGTTGAAACTGTAACTTCCAGTATTAGCTCAAAATTACAGTCTGCAGATAAAATGGAAATTCTTTCTGAAAAGCATGATGCTACTTCAGACGAATACAGTTATAAAAAAGATGAAGACAAAAAATTGATTCGAATAATAAGGTTATAGCAGAAGTGAAATCTATACAGAATATTCATTCTCAGGCGGAAGAATATCATAGGTTGGATGGCACTAATGAAAAAACGGAATTCAACATCAAAAAGCAAGAAAATTTCTCAAATGGACATGATTCTGTTCACGAGGTAGTGAAAACTAACAAAATGACATCACTTTCTTCAAAAAAGGAAAATCATGAGGATAAAATGTCTTTTATAAGAGAAAGTATGGAAGTCCCGAGCCTATGAATGTAGATGAATCAGAAGAATTCATTATTCCTAAAAAGTAAGTTACATTCCTCAAACGAATATTTCAAAGAATCTAATGAGTGAGTTGAAGGCAGAAATTGTCTTCGGGTCCGAAAAAGAAGACTCAAGGGAGAAATCCAATTCAAAAACTTTTGACTCTGATAAAAAGGATATTTCTGAGAATATTTTGAATGGAAGACACGTGAAAGAAGAAACAATTAATGGACATGAAGCAATAAATGTTACAGAAAAACAGAAAACTGTAAATTTTCCTTCAAAAGTCTCTTTGGAAAGTACTGAAGAAAAGATATTCACTTTAAGTGAATTTAAAGAAAATGGAAAAGAAAAAATAAAGGTAGAAGATTTTGAGAAATCATCACTGCAGTTCCAAAAAGATGGAAGCAAGCACAAGATTCTTATTACTGAAAATGGTGAGAAAGATTTCAAAGATAAATCAGTTGTTAAAAACTCAAGTTGGATAATGAAAGTAATGATACAGAATTACAGGTTGAGTCACCGCATGTGAAACAGACCTTTTCTAAAGATGTCAGTCATAACTTAGTATCCCAGAGTATTTGCAATGGAAATTCAGAAAATAAGGTAAGTAAATTCACAGAAAATGTAACCCCCGAAACGAGAGGCTTACAAAATTCCAAAGATGGTAGCTTAGAATTTAAAAAAGATAACGTCACTGTAATGGAAGTAATTTGATTCAGAATAACATTTTAGGAAATCATAAAACAGGAGATTTAGAAGAAAGTTTTTCTAAGAAAATTGAGGATTCGCAGAATAAGTTCAATGTCGAAAATTCAAATGTAACGCATGATACCCATCTTAATGTAATCAGTAAAGTCGAGGAACAGAATTTATTTAAAAAAGATGATACAAATTCCAACATTTCTGTTAAGAAACTCGAAAAAGTCAAAAATGTAACTGTACAATCCATTGATCTAGATACAGAAAAAGGTAACGGAATTAGTGTAACACATTCTGCCACAAAAACTCAGACTCATTACAAAACAGAAAGCGATTCTTCCCTTAAGAAAATCATATTCGATCCCATTTCCTCAAATGTTACTTCAAATCTTGAACTTTCTGAACAAAGAGATGAGGCTACAACTATTTTAAAGGAAGCCAAAACAAATAAACTAAACATTTCGCAGAGTATTGTATCAAATAGTGATAATAATTCTTTTCAAACATTTAATGAAAATCTGATTGTAAATAATCTTTCGTGTGAGAAATCCGAAATCTTTAAGAAATCAGAACAAAGCTCAAACAAAGTGAAAGATGATACCCATTCCCAATTTCTCATGTCTCTCGATTCTAACGATCCAGTTTCCAAAACAGACAGTAGCGAGTTTGGTAAACAATCCACTAGACATTCCGATACTCAGGGATTACAAAAGCGACTACCTGTTTCGCATGAACTCACGAGCAAAGAATCTTCAGTTGGCGAAAACATTCCTCTCTCCATTTCCGATGACAAGAAGGTGGAAGCGGAGACCCAAGAGAATGAAAAACAATGTCAGGTTTGTAAATCGTCCTTTTTTGTATGTTTGTTTTTACTTGCAGCCTCATTCGTGTCTCCTGTCACTAAGACTTGTTAACCGTTTCGCTTGCATTTGATATCAGAGATACTCACACGTTGTATGCTTACCACTATAGGAAGAAAGAAAATTTTATCTCTATGGATGTGAGAGTCGTAACTGGAGCGATTCGAATCGCTTAAAAGAAAATGGCTATCTGTGAAAGCAGCGGGACGCTTTCCAGTTTTTCTGTCCCCGGAATGATTAATGAATGAATTAGTACTCTTTAACACCTCTGTTTCCGCATGTTAGCGGATAACTAGAAAAATAAACTGCAGCAAGGTAATTAATTACAGCAAAAAAATACAAAAAGTAGTCGACGCGTAGATTTTAATTCGAAAAGACTGTTTACGTCAAGATATGGGCAGAGTATCCATGAAATGATGTATCTCAAAATAATACTAATATAGAATATTTTCGTGAAGATAAGTTGAAGGAAGTAAAGTTCTTGTTATATATTTTCCTAAAACTTATTTCTCTAATTTTCCGTACTTCAACCTTGTTATTTTAATTCGCAGAAATCTCGCTTGGAATAATTAACAATTAAATATACTTTTTAAATTGTCTCAGGAAGTACTACGTTGCATTGACTTTTGTAGATTAAGTAAATTATAAAAACTTGTATGACTTTGAGGAATATCATGGTGCATGCTATTCAATTTCTTATTTTGTAAGATAATAGGATTTAGAGAAAACTTTTAGTTACATTAGATTAAGAAGTAATTTTTAAAATTAAATAACTTTAAAAAAAATTTTAATTTGTTAAATCTTTACGTCATAGGAAATACTTAAACAGTGCTGATTTATAAGTATTTTAGAGTTTAGATATTTTATAAAAAGAATTTTTTTTTGAACATATTCAGATTCAGTTCGAGTACTTTTTTATGAATGTGGTGTAAATTTGAAAAAGATATTTATTAATATAATTTACGAATTTGTAATTTAAAAAGAAGTTTTTATTCGTATTCATTATTTATTTGTTTCATTCATAAGTTCCAGTTTAGAGGGAATTATTTAATTTTTGCATAATGATTTTTTGAAACTTTTCTTTCTATAAACATTTTCTGGGGAATTTGTTTTTTAAATGTTATGCAATATATATATATAAGTTATAAGAAAGTATCGAAGAAAATGTTATTGTAAATTTATTTTTCCATACTGTTCATGCGTTACACGTTATATTTAATCACTTAGATATAAAGCTCTTTCTCCATTTTTTTTTCAACAAAATTTTAACAGATGTATTTTTTTTAAAGTTCTTGATATTCTTAGATTTTAAGGCAAATACAACAAGCAGACAAAGTGTCAATTCTTATAATTTTAACATAATGGGAAGAATTTAAATTGTGCACTCAAGTATTATTTCTTTGTCCTTCATTCATAGAAACAATCACCAAGACTTAGAATAATCAAATTAATAGTTTATTTAATCAAATTGTAATAAAATCCGTGCATTAAAAACTATAAAGGATAAAAGTGTTTCTACTTAAAAATATGACTTTGTAACAAAAAGGAAAGATAATAATGGGCAAATTGTTTTTAGTTTTTGTTGAAAACAAGCGTTTCGACAGAAAGCGAACTAACTTGTTTCGGAAGTTTGAAACGGAACTAGAGTTTGCAGCAGGAAAGCATAATTTTAGATTTTCTCGCATTTATTTCGGAACTCTCTGCAACAGGTGACGAGATGTTTAAAGATGTGTTTTGTTGTACGAGGGATGAAATTTGTTTCAGCATACAAACCTCAATACGTCAAAGCAAATTGTTAACGTTCGGTCTTTCTTCAAACCTGAGAAATATTTATGTTTTACTTTGTGTTGTAGCTTTAAATTTGAGGCCTTACTCTATTTTACGGTGTAAACTGTTTCTGTGAATTACGAAACAACGGCACAAACTTTTTCTTTGATGTACATTGATCAGTATAAAAATGATATTATTTATTTTCCTGATGAGGTGGATAGTATATGTGTGTGTGATAGATTTCTACTGTTGATCTGTTTTAAAAATGACTTTTCTTCCATGCATAGTGTGTAAAGATTAGTATTCGATATCAAATTACTAAATTTAATAAAGATTGGCTTATGTGCTGTGCAGTGATGCCAGATCGTGCGATTTTTCGCAAATTTTGCTACTTTTGAAAATTTTTCGCTACTTTTTTCATCCTATTGCTACTTCACTAATTTTACGCTATTACATTTGATGGTCTCGCTACTTTCAACCTCACATAAAAGTATTGGAACAAGTTCGAATAAATGACTTATATGGGAAAAATCACCAAAAAAAAAAATATGGTGACTTTAGTCGCCAATGAAAACATGGGGAAACTCCGAAACGACACAAACGCTTAAGGAAGTTGATTTTGGATATGACTTTTTGAATAAACTGACAAGCAAAAATAAAATAATTTCTCCAGAATCTACAAAAGAAATCTATCAAAGATGTCATAATTTTTTTAAAAACTTCAAGTGAGCAACTTTTAAACCGAATCCCTTCAAATTATTTAACTTTAAAAAAAGATAAATAATTTTTCCCCTGATATTTTTTAAAATTCAAATCGTCCTTCTTTTTATGATCCGCCTTTAGAATTAGGAGACCAATCTAAATTGGATGTTCTTTAGAACCAATGGAGAAAATTTTTTAACATACAGTTGAAAGATGCTTTTCATTCAAAATCTGAGCTTTTAAATGATGGAGCATTATTTTGGTGTCACATTTTTAATATAAAAGATGCAGTTGGAAATCCGTTTTTAAGAGATTTAGCTACATTTGCTTTAAAGCTTTACAGCCTACCCATAAGTAATGCCACTGTAGAAAGAGCATTTTCCAGAGTGACGTCAAAAAAGACAAAATTAAGGAATCGAATGTGTCTTGAATTGTTGGATTCAATTCTCAGAATGAAAATGACTTTGGAAGAATGAGAGACTTACTGCGTTGATTTTGTTTCATCATCACAAATGCTTCAATATAATTCAGAAATTTGTACAAAAAACACAGCAGATCACGATATTGAGCAGGAAGAATTTGTGTATTTTAAATAATTAAAGCATTTTAACATATTTTTAAAAAGTTTTACAATTATATATATGAATTACAAGTGAAAATTGATTCGCTACTTTTTTCCCCTCTTCGAGCTATTTTGTTACATGAAATTCTGGCAACTCTGGTGTTGTGTATTATTCGAAATTAGAATTAATTTCTGGCAATTTTTTCCGCATTTTAACAGCCATAAAGTTAATACCATGAGTTGTAGAAAAAAATAATCTCAGATAATCATTAATCAGTCTTCATTATTTTAACGAAAAAGTTTTAGTTTAAGTACAGTCAAAATCAATTTTATAATATTTTTTTTTTAAAAAAATATGTCCCAATTTCTTGTATAAAATTTGAAATTTTTCATGTCTGGGATTATTTTAGGATCAATCATAAACTTGAATAATTCTTCTTTAGAATACATTAATTTTATAAGTATTGCATATATATCTAATACTTTTCATTGTCTGAATAATTAAAATATTTTTGGAGAATGAAGAAGGATAATAAAAACGAGTTCAGTGCTCTTTTTTTTTTATGTATTTTCTTTTGCATATTTATCATTCCTGTAGCATAATATGCATGTAAATCATTAGTTATTAACAATTTAGGAAATATTCAACATTTATCTAATCTACAAATAAATGAGGATAGAATGTTTTCATAAAAGGCAGTAGAATGTGTTATTACATGTAATTATTTTCAATTTATGAACCCCAATTTTTGACAAATTTTTAGGAACCTATTTCCCACGAATTTAAACGTTCTACATTTTACTCGCACTTTCCCTCTTTCTGTATTTTCGCTCAACTGTTCAATGCTATTTACAGAACTGGAAATTTCTTCGAAGTCAGGATCCCCTCCGCTCTCACGTACAAGTATTTCTGTATCCTAACTACTCCGCGCATGCCGCGGGAGAATGACGCGCGATGGAAGTTTAATGGCTTTCAAAATTTAGATTCTGGGCGATAAATTCATCTTTCAGTATACGTGGGATAATGAACGCATGCCAGAGCAGAAAATAGTAACTTTGTCATTTAAAAACATGTTTCGCAATTGGGAAACTATTCTTTTCTTTCACCCAAAATAGTTAAGTCTTTGAAATCAGTGTATTTGTGCCTACTTTAAATTTTCAATACTTAGTTGTTTTGGAGAGATGTAACTAACTGCATTTTTATACAACTGATTATAAATTGTATAAAATACTGAATGGGAGCATTTTTTAAATTTCTACTATTAGCTCACACTCTCTCTATATTTATTTATTTATCTTCGTGAAATTTTCAATCGTTAATAAAATACATTTTAAAGTGCTCCATTGAGCTGAAATTTTATATACATGATTATTTTGGATGACAATACAACAATCTAATTATAGTTAAAAAAATTAATTGATTAAAACTAATTATTTAAAGAATTACAAATACAGCCGCGTTGCCATCATTTTTGGCGACTTAGCGACCCTTTTGGCGACTTGTGTCAAAACTTGAAAAGATTTTTTTCTCACGTTTTAAAGCATTCAGTTGAACTGAAATTTTATATACATGATTGTTTTGAATGACAATACGATACTTTAATGATAATTAATAAAAATTAATTGCGACTTAATGTTGTAATTCTGTTCTATGTATATACATATTTATATTAATTGTAACTATTTAATAAAAAGTAGCTAAAATAAGATTTTTCTTTGTTGATTTAAGTAAGAATTGTGACTTAATTTTTTTTTATATATTACTTGTTTTTGAGAAAACTAATACTGATTTCTTATATATTTAACTAAAATGTACTTGAAACAAATTGACACCAATATGTTTGGCACATAGAAGTATCATAAAGCCGCATAATTTATTTTGTACAGAAAAAAGTATAAATATGAATAATGTATGGTCTATAAACATTATATGAACTATGCAACAAAATATTTTGCACATAAGCATATTAAAGATAGTACTTACTTCTGTAATTTGATTGGATGAAATATTTTTTTGAGTATTCTCGATTTAAAATAACAAAGAGATATTCATTCCAGGGAATTAAACTTTCCGATATATATATTTTTTTGCCTATTGAGTTGGTTTCCGAGCTATTATGACTGTTGGAAAGCATATTGTAATCAGCGTAGCTCAATCTATCTATTCTTTATTTTGGTACTATGTTCTGAATTAATAATAAGAAGTAAAAATTCAGCGGTAAAACATTAACTATGCACTATGTGGGTAAAAATCGTAAAAATTTTTCTTAAAAGTTTTGAGTGTTATATATTAACTATGACAATCATTTTCAGAGCCTAAACAAACATATACTCACAATGTGTAACTTGCAAGATCTAAAAGAAAAGTTTGTTAGAGTATTTAATTGGAAAGCTATTCTTAAACAATTGCTTTGAAAATTCTAGTGCTTATATTATAATTCTCATATTTCTTATTGGCTGTCTTATGTCGAAAGCTTTAATGTGTCAAAAGTGTTTTTTTCCTTCTTAAATGAGACAGAGATGGTTTCTTTCTTGGATGTTTTTTTAACATTTACTTTAATTTGCTTAGCCCTTGTTGAGACTGATTTCCGACAAAGATATATAAAAAGAATTAATTTCCATTCTCTGGAAAGAAAAAAGTAGGAAACAAGGCAAATTGATGGTGTTGTGATTACAAGGGATCAGATGTTGAGGAGTTTCAAAAACAGTGCGAAAAAGAATTTTCTCACTTCTCTAAACACAGTGGGACCTCCGCCAACATTCTTAGTGAAATAGCGCTCACTAAAGTCATTTCTTATACTCTGAATGGTTTCTATTTCGGATTTTGATGAGTGCAATTAAGAGAACTGCTCTCTTTTTTTTTTATCTCACTCTCTTTTTTCTGAGTATATAACTTAAGCATTGTTTCTTTTCATACGAGAGAACTTTAAGAAGGCGATTTCTTCTTTACACAACTTTGCAGTACAAATGTACATTATTTTCATTGAAAGGGGCGTTTATTGGATATCTTAAATACTAAAGTATTAACTTTCATGAAGGACTTTAAAACATGCACTCAATAATACTTCTGAAGATAAGGAAGTTTCCCATATCCACTTATCAGAAAATTTTGACATCATATTCTTTGGGGATTTAATTTAAACTTTCTTTGCTCGAGAATAAATATTTTAAAAATGAAGGAAACTATGGTATTCATTTATTGAGATAATATTTAATTCAAAGAGAGTAAATAATAAATGTTTGAATTTAAAAATTACTTTGCATTTGTACGATCGCGAATTTTAATGATAAAAATAAACCTGTCAATCACTCTCATTCCTTATTATCGATAATATATACAAAGACCGCATGAATATAAAACCGAGGCAACATAGCGGTTTAACCCTGTTTGTCTACAATATTGACTAACTAGCTGCATGGCCCGGCGTTGTACGGGCTTTCTCTTTCCCTCATGACGCCAGCAATTATGTGTATGTGTTTGTACGCGCGCAATGTGTGTGTGTGAGTGATTTCTAAAATTATTTCATAAATTTCCCTTATTCGAAATTTGTTCCACTTATTTTCGATTTAAGACAGTTTCTTTTCTCTCTCTCTAGCCCGGCTTCTCTCACGAGTTTTTTTTAGTGTAAAATTATTGTTCCCTCTTCCCCTCCCCCTCAGAGATAAGATATAGCTTCAAATTTCGATGTATGACTTATAAAAAACAATATTGCGTTAGTTAAGAAATTATTAATGTGAAGCAATAAAAAGAAAATGATTCTGATGTGTACTAAGAGTAAAACAAAAAAAACTTTCATCATTTTTTTAATAATAGTTAGTTTCTAAGAATCTAAAATAATAAAATAAATTTCAGATTTTCATGAATCAATCAATCATTACATATAGTTGGCTTAAAAATGTCTCTAAAATGTATTTTTATCCAAAATAATGGACGATGTACTTCTTAATTAACAAATAATTAATTTAGTAATGAAATAATAGAAATAATACTTTTAAAAACATATATATTAATTAAAATCCATTTTCTATAAGTAATAAATAAAAGAAAAATTTACAAATAGCTATTGAAACGATTGCTTTTTTTTAATGCTTCAATAAACATATATATATATGTAAGTTATAAAAAAAAACAGTATGGGTTAAAGCCTAGATATATATTTACATGTACTGAAAAAAAAAAACCTTCAAAAAAAAAAAAAAAACTACCTGATAAAAACATTTTGATATTTTATTTTAATTTTATAGTTTTTCATTCCACTGTGTTTAGTAAATTATTTAAACACGTATCGGACGAATAAAAGTATATTATACAAAACTAACATATTCATTATTTTAGCAATAATTTCCTTCTTAGGTTTTAAAATAATAAAAAGGATTAAAAATGTTAATTTAGCAAATAATTGTGACATATCGTTTGATTTAGAATTAGCAGTAAAAGAGAAATATATCTGGAAGTGTAATACATTAATATTACTTTCTGTTGTATTTTTTTTTTGTTAAAATCTTGCCATCACCTCTCCCTTCGAAATCTAGTTTTATTATGAAATAAAAAAAATAGTGATTACACTAATCAACGGAATAAATTAAAAGCTAGCGCACTCTGAGATATGGCGTAGACAAAACAAAAAGGGTTTCTTCACTCATAAAAGATAAATATATGCTGTCGCGGGTTTTTTTGCAGCACACCTCAGAATTGCTTGCAGATGGCAGAAATTTTTCCTACTTACTTCACAATTATCGGTATATTTTGGACACTTCACACAATATCTTTATAAATTATAGCCTATGTGTTATTCTGATGTATAAGCTATATTATTGAAAAGTATCATTAAAATCCATTCAGTTGTTTTCCGTGAAAGCCTACCAAACATCTAAACATACTTTCGCATTTACAATATTAGTAAGGATTACTGAATAACTAATATTTATCTTTTATCATGTGAATTTTTTATTTTAAAACAGCATTAGAAAAATAAATCTTAGCTTATAGTACGAAATATTAAAAATTACTATAAATAATAGAAATATTTATTAATTTTTAAAAATAAATCTGTTTAATAAAGCTTTCTTCTTCCACATATATGTCAAATAATCACATTGTACATTATTCAATACTTCATTGATGGATCCATAAGATATTTGTAATATGGATATATGTCCGACAAATAAAAGTTGGAAAAAAATTTATTAGATACACATGGATGTGTAGACTGCATGCTTATCCTGAGTTTACAAAAATTCGGAGAAAAAAAAATGTCTTTTACCCATTCACAGACCAGACAAATTTAGATAATCTGGTCCTGGGTGTTAAGATGTTATTTTTAAGAATATATGTAGAATTTCGTAAAATCTAGATATACATTTGGTACTCACAGATATAGTACTGAGATAATAATTAATAAAAATACTACGAGATAACTCATAGCTGGCGTTACTGAACAAAATTCCTGTGCCGAGTGCCGCTTAAGGTATCCGACTACGTTTGGAACAGTGATTTTGCAAAAGCGTATAAATGGATAATATTTATGATATTTAGTGTCACTTAGATTAGAAAATGTATATAAAATTGTTTTAAGAAGAGTATTACAATAAAAAATTATTTAAGTACAATATTTTGACAAAAAATTAACATAGAATGACCTATTTTCAAAATATTCTCCTTTTGTCAAAAAGGCTTCTATTATAATAATATTTTGCCTGTCTATAGCTCAGACCTCTGTACAGAGGCTCAACTATACTTTTTGAAAAATTCGTTTGAAATTTTCGTTTTATTTGATTTACAAGTTGTTCTCTTAGTGTCATCTGGTAACATAAAAAAGATAAAATCACTTAGTGAATGCACAAATACAATTTAAAATTTTAGTGGCTATTGCGAGAAATGCGCAATAGCGCTTTATGCTGCAAAGGGTTATTCTTTCGATAATAATAAATGATATTAAATGTATTTTATCAAAAAAAAAATTATATATATAAAACGTTAATTTATTCTTTCTAAAAATTCCTAACTCAAAACGCTATAAACTTATTCCGTGACCAAATGCAATCAAACTTGCTGCTTAAATTACGAGATATCTTGTATTCAGCACTGAATAGGTTGAAAGAATGCGAAATCCCGTTTTGTCTTATTTGATATTGGTTGACGTTTGGATCGGTTGGAATCCACCCCAGATATACTGGTGCGGGCTTCAATTCTTTACCATGGTCGTTTGATCTGGCACTTCACTCAATTAACTTTCGCTCCCTGCCTTGTGATACACTCCGAGCTCAGTTCCATTAACGTACTGCAGCCTTCATTATCCCGCATGACGAATTTCTATATAATCAGGAATCGAACGCATGGCTTTACTGGAACATCTTTCACCACGAAACTAGCATTTATGACTGCAGTAGTCTCGTGACATTGGGAAAAGAACTCGTATATTTTAATCCTCGTGATTTTTCCGTTGTATAAATCCAACCACAATGCTGAAATATCTGTGGTATAGTTAATAATGTTTTGCTTATTGCGGTCTTTGTTAACGTCTAGTGGGGGAGAACTGTGAAGAAATATTAGTTCCAGGACTAATGTAAGATGGGGAAACCGATAACATTTTTTAAATGCGTGTAAAACGACGTGACTCACGAAAGAGCTTCTTCGATTCAGAAAGAGAGTGACAGGCGCACAACGATCGCATTCATCTTCACCTTCTTGAAAAACAGGGGTTGGGTGCCAGAAACCCTATTTAGAAGCCCAATGCAGGTACAAGGAAAGGTACACGAATCAAGGTCAGGCCAACGATTCGAAGAGGTTCGACAAAGGTGAACAGAAAGGACCTTGATTTTGCACATTGTTTCAGTCCAGGTAGAGGAATGGATAGGAATGGTTCGAACAAAGCGGATTTTATCCTAATCTTGTCCTGTAATCACATTCCACACACATTGGGATCTTTCACTGACTTCGTAACATTCCCAATTCTTGTTTTAATTGCGTAAGGAAAGAAGCGACTTTTGTAAAGAAAATATAAATATAAGAAGGTTGAGAAAACAATCTATTGAATTCATTCGCTAAAATACTTTTTTTCATCATTTTAAGAAAATATATAAGTAAAAAATTCCTCGAAGTAAAAAATTAAGTTAAAAAAGAAATCTACTTGGAAACAAGGATATAAATCTCGCGGCATCTGCTTTGACCTTGAATATTTTTACTATTTATTTGTACTCGGAACTCTTGGTGAAATGTATGTTTACACACAGATCATTTATATTTATGGAAGTCGTAATATTCGCTTGAATAAATAAACATCATACAAAGTCTTCGTTTAATGTGAGCGAGATTATATATTTTGTAAATTTATGAATTTCTGTGTATTCTCATTAACAAAAAAGAGTTTCATTATGTTTTTTTTCACTTAATATTATTCACAAGACCCCGATTTTTCAGCTTTTTCGTGAATGAAAAAAATATAATATCCATACAAGTCGATAATGGGTGATTTAATGAGACATACTTTTTATAGTGCACTTTGAATTTAAACCTTAGAAATTTTGAATTAATAATATATCCATTCAGATTATAGTGTTAATAATCTGTTTATTGGAGAAATCTTTACAAAAAAGAAATGAGAAACAATGAACGCTTTCTTAAAAAAAACTCCGAAGCACCTTTAAGAAAGTGAATATTTTAAATAAAAATGAAACATATATAACGAAAGAATTAATTAAATTCAAAGTTATAGGATCTATTTACAATTAACAACAATCGAATGTTAATATCAGCAAATTACGACGCCTCTCTACCGGCAGCGACGCATGCTTGTATAGTCGATGTAGGAAGTTGAGGCGATGTTATCAACGCTGGTGCCGCACTAGATTAAACATGCAAATAAAGACCTGGTCATGCAGTTGAACATTGAACATTTTAAAAGTTATATACTGCATTTATTATTTCTATTAAACCGCTTAAACCCAAAATTAATTTTAGTATGTGTAAGGAGAAATCTTTACCTTAAAATGATGTAAAATTTTAAATAAACATATTTTACCGTGTTGAATCACTTTATGATACTCGTGTCATAACTCAGACTTATTAAAAGTTGAGTGAATTTTTTTGATAGATTCCTTATCTCATCTGGCTATACACATTCTGCCAAACATTCATCGGTTGTTACTTCAGATCTGCGATATTTTAAGGGACTTGAATCTGGCGACTTTCCATACATCATACATGTCCGGTTGTCGAAAATGATGAACTTGGTAAGGGGAATCAAATGCAAGCTGATTGTTCAGAGATGTTATAGTCGAATGTTGTCTAACATCTTGTTAAAAATCCCGCATCGAATATTATGGATGGAATCCCAAATGGTCCCGGGGTTATCATGTATCTTTCTGCTGTTTGAGTTGTACAGGTGACTAGAGGTGACCTGCTGTCGTAATAGATTCACTCCACACCATTACACTAGGCCTTTCAGCAGTCAAGCGTCACGAGGTGGTGGAAGGTGCCATGAGTAATATTGATGAAGAGACAGAAGCGTAGCTACTGCCGTATCAATGATTCGGAGCCCCAAAGCTACAGGGCCCCCTAAATCTACAAGCAAAATATAGTTAACTGTTAAGGGACCCCTAGAAAGGAACCCCCAACGAATTTTGATACAGGGCCCACTCAGGACTAGCTACGCCAGTGTGAAGAGATAAAATTTCGTTTGTGTATAATGATGTCGTTGGGCTAGTTCCGGCCTGCTGCACAGTTATCGGATCTTGCATTGCGTTCGTTTCGTGCAATTGACTATAAGGTTTTCGATCTCTTCAAAGAAGCAAGTTCGACGACGAGGAAAGATAAGCAATTAGCAATGTTTATTTGTTTTTAATTTTAAATTGCGCAGTAAAAATGCATTCTATAATCGGTTAACATCCATCGGTCCTGAAAATTTAATCATTTAGGTATTTTTGCAAAATTTCGAGATCATTGGGTTATTATTAAGGGTGTTTAATTGTTTGTTTGTTTTACAGAGTATAAAATTTTTCTATGTACAGTATTGATAAAATCAAACACAATTAAACAGTATATAATATGCTCTGTGTTAGTGTTGCTGTTGTTACTTATACCATCTGACTTACAGTAACATTAGATCAATGCCCGCGAAATTCATCGCGGCAAAAGGCTATATATACGCCGTGTTGGTGTACTTAGGCACTTGCGGGGTCTCCACCTTTCTTCTTAACCAACCTCGCGAAAGGACTTGCGGCGCGACGGCTATTTAGAGTACCCTCATGCCGTAAAGGCACTATATAGTTACAAACATCCATGCCTTCTCCGGGATTCGAATCCAGGCCCAATGGCACAGCAGTTAGCGTTACTGTGCTGTTAGCGTTCTGTGTTTATAAGGCAGTGAAATCACACAGAATAAGGTTATACAGGGTTATTCATAATTCCCTCTTGGGTTTCGAAGCTCTATTGAAAAAAACTAAGACGAATACAGTAAAAAAAAGAACATTTCAAAAATGAAAAATACTACAAGATTTATTTACATCGGGGGTGGGCAAACTTATTCCAGGTTACGGGCTACTTTTAATTTTTTCAGTGTTGCGGTTCACCCAGGGGCGTAGGTTTGATGAGCTAAGGAAAAGGTATAAGATATTTTTAAAATTTAATAATAAATACGGAGTATGTGTTGTACTTACCTACATAACTAAAATAAAAACTTAACTCTTTTAAGACCACGTTTAAAGCAAAACGCAATATATAAACATAATAATAATAGCTACAAATATAATATATTATCAAATATTGCCTTTATTATCAAACAATTCAAAATACATTAAAAAATTAAACATGTTCATCTAAATTTAGTTCTTGTAGTTACAGTAAATAGAAGACTTAATCTTCATACTGTCAGACAATCTTGAATATTTCTGTATATAATTATTAACTGCTAATCTTTAGGCGGTCACCCAAAATTTCTCGGTGGTCCACCTGTCGATCACGATCGACTTAATACCCACCCCGGATTTACATACACATTGCAAGTGTTCTACGTGTAGACCCTTGCTTACAGGGCATACATCAATGTGATAGTCCATATCCTGCTACATTCTACTCACTATGGTACTATTAACGTTGTTGACAGCGCTTGCTCTATCTTTTCCATGTTATCCCAAAACTTGTTTTTTTACATATGACCAAGTTTTCTTATCCCATTTTCTGCGTGATTAGCAGAAGTGTATGAAAGCATAACACATACAGTCAATAATGTTAGTAATACGGTAGTCCCGAAAACTCGGCACTCGATAACACGGTTGTCCGGATAACTCGATCATACCTTTGCAGGCCGAACAGCAGTAAAATGCTGAGTGTGGTACTGAAAACAACAAGACATTACGCATTTTTATTAAAAAGAATTGCCAGTTTTTACAAAGTTGGCTGCTTAATTTCAATTAGGCAGCTTTATGCCTTCATAAAGCATTTTTCTGAGATGTGTCTGATCAGAAAAATTAATCTATGCTACGTATTCCTTATAATTTTCATTTTCATGTAATAAATACCTTCATAAAGTATATACTTTTCTTTGTTTAAAGGTTTTTGGGAAATTTATTTTCTGTGTATTCTCAAACGAACAATACATGTAAGTGCAATACAATATTTTCTGAAGAAATGCTCGTACTTATTCTTTTTTAATCCAATTCTCGGTAACTCGGAATTTTTTTGCAAACTTGGACACCCTTCGGTCAACATTAGGCCGAGTTTTCGAGACTCTACTGTACAATGTTGAGTAGAATGGGGCTGGAACTGGACAATTGCGTTGATGTATGCCGTATAACCTAGGTTTCATGCACAGAATACCTGTAAAGTAACCTTGAATTGCTTCTCTATTCTTTCAAACGTTCTTTTTTACTGTATTTGTCTTAGCTTTTTTTATTGTAGTTCACACAGTGGTCTTCAAACTTTGCCGACTCATGGAACCCTTAGAAATATTAGGTGCTTCCAGGGAACCCTATCTCATCCTTAGAAGAATATATCCTAAAAATATTTGAAGTAGATCAACATTTAATTTGTATTTTATGTAAAGGCTGTACAAAAAAGTTAATTTATTTCTTGCTAAAGAGATTTAACTTAAAATTAATGTAATTTGCTCATTAGTAGCATTGATTCGTGCTCCAGGGGTCACTTTCCATAACTGTCGAAGTCTAGATCTGTTAAAATTGTCAGCAGTTGCATTTCATATTCTGCATTTAATTTGATTCTATATTTTGTTTTTGTTGCCAACTATACATTGAGAAAAAATTTTCACTTTAAGTCGTTGTTCCGAATGGAATTAAAATGTTTATAAGTGATTGAGAATCTTCTGAGTATTCTGCATGAATTTGCAACTAAAATGCTAGGAGTTACTCTTGCCTAAATTTAAATTTTAACGTCGAACATATTGATAAGTTTTTCTCTCTCCTTCATTGAGAAGCCTTCTGATTTATCATAGTACTCGAAATGATTTTTTTCCTCCATCATAAGTTTTCTCTTCTAGAAAATACTCTCTTATCGATATTTTTTGAAAAAAATTGTGATTCATAATATTTTTAACACAGTCCTTTAAATTAAACTTATTTCATTCATTAGAAAATTGGTTTGTTTTTCAAAACATTACACACGGCATTCTGTTTGAGTTATGATGATCACAAGTTATGTTTTAAAACCAATGCATTCATTTTTATAATATGTGCATTCAATTCTTGAATGGTTATACTAACTTCATTTAGGATGGCAAACATGTCTGGTAAATAAGATAAACTTTGCAACCATATTTTATCACATAATTATGGAGCATAATCATGTGACTTGATTCATTTAAAAATAACAAAAATTACGAATGTAAAAACAGCATTATATAGTTTCCGAATAATTCTTCACATGATCAAGCAAATGATCTCGAATTTAATTTTCTTGCTTTAAAAATTTTTTCTTTTTCACAGCATCTTTTGACCATAAAATAAAAAGGGCTCCGTCCTCCGTAAATTGGAAAACGGTAAATTGAAAAAAACAAACAAGGTATATCTACGTCGATCCATTAAATAACGAATGTTCTGTAGCGGGGGGAACGGTGTCTGAGCGCAGCTTGAGTAGTAATTTTTGGCAAAGCATCAGCAGCCTTAAGTGGAAAAGGTATGCGTCAGACACCTAAAACTGTAAAGGGGGTCAAGCTTTCCTTTATGGGAACGGTGTCCGAGGACAGGGTAAAGATACGCGCGTTTCTAAGTGGAAACGGTGTCCGAAGACAGGGTAAAGCAGCGCGTTAGCTTCCTAAATGGAAACGATGTAAAAGACAGGGTTATTTGGATACTTAAAAGCATGAGCTACCTAATCGGGGATGGTTTCCAAAGACAGGGAAAGCTAAGTTAATACATCAAAGGCGTAAAAATCCTAAGTTGGAACGGTGACCCAATACAGCGAAAAAGAAAGCTTTAATGATATAATCGGTATGCGCGGCCGTACAGTATTAGTGTGTTGGTACTTGGTTTTTAGTTATTTCTAAACAGTTTATAATGTATCAATAATGGTATCTTCTACGATTTCAACAACATATTAGTAAGTAAAAGACGTTGAGTTATTGAAGGTTGTAAAATATTAATATTCCTCATTTAATTAAACAGATGTTTTTTATGCCTCATTATGATAATTTAGCAATTCTCTAAAACTACAACAACAAATTTTTAACTCAAAAGTTATTTCTTTCCTTTTTAGTAGAACATGGACATGAATTTTAATATCTTCGTAATATTTTAAAAGGTTTTAAAATACGTTACTTAAATATATAAAATATTTTACATACATATGTAAAAAAATGCACAAATCACTGGATAATTTCATCAAAAAATATTCTAAAACTGAACAATTTTTAAAATTTTTATTTTTTTTTTTTTTATATGTAAAATTATTTTTCTTAAAATCAGAAAAAAAAAATTTTTAAAAAAAAAAAATGTAGCTTTATAACATGGATCCGTACTTGAAAAAATTTGATGGTATTTCTGCTAGTAATTAATAGTGTACTTAATGCGGTTTTTAATGATTAAATATGTAATTTTCCCAAAATAAAAATTACTTCAAATTACTGATATCGTCCAACACATAACATTAAAATAAATTTTTAAAAATTTTTGTTTATTCTGTGTTTACTATAATGTTTACAATATATATTTTTTTTAATTTTATTTTTAAATTAGGTAAATATATTATTTAAACGAAAAAAATATTTTACTTCATTATATATACATGTATTCTGGGTATAAATATAAAAAAAAATTTGGAAGCTTATATAGTGCAATAGTTTTTAATAGTGTACTTAATGGTACTAATTTGATATCGGTACGTTTCCCTCCAAATAGTTTCGAATTTTCGTTCAAATTTTGTAGTATTATCGTCCAACTTGACGATAACATTACTATATGGTTACCTTAATTTTTATTGTTTATTACTGTGTTTGTGCTATAATGTTTACATATATGATCGCTATTTTTCATTGGTTTATTTTTACTGCTGTGTAACTGTGTTAACTTCAAACGATTTGATTTTTCAAGAAATAGAACCATTTCTATACTAGAAGGATTTGTTAGAATTTAAAGTTCTATTTTGGTGATTTTCTTCTATTGAAGAAAAATACTTTAGAAATTATTGGTGAGTACCGGGATCATTTTGTAAAAGAGTGTGAGGATTGAGTACTAACGCAACGTACACCCCCACAATCCCCGCTTTGCGGGGACCCAAGACTCTAGGAGGCCTAAAGTCTGACTGATGTCAAGTACGCACCCTTTGTAAGATTCCGACTTTGGGCACAAAATCTGAGTTTGCAGGGGGGCCCTAATATTCTCCGTTACGCCACTGGTTTAGTATTTAATTATTATGGATTAATAGGTTTACCAAATACGAACTTTTGTTTATTTTCTGAAGGATCGAATTTTTTCTTTTCTTAAACTTAGGTCTTTTCAAATTTTGGCCTTATATTTTTCAAATTTTTTTAAACTTAGGTCTTTTCAGAATAAATGTGGTGGAGTAATAAAAATTATTTCTAAAAAATAATTAAAAGTAAGTAAAAAGTAATTAGACTGCTGAATTTTTTATTGTGAATGTTACTGCGGAAATCTGTCAGGCAGGATTATTTTTTAATTGTAGCAAATTGCGAATTTCTGCTGTTACACTTATAATAAATGATTTTATAATTTTTCAATTGATTGAATATTAACGTCGCACTGTTAAGCTACACGAGGGCTTTTGGCGACGGACCACGTAATTTTGAACCAAGGTCAAGTGACGTGGACGACACCTGAGCTGGCACCCCCTCTCCTAACTACCATACCACACCAACGGGAGGACGTTTCAGCTCTCGACAGATTTAACGTGCATCGCTGTCCAACACGGCGGGTCTTTTAGTGGTACTGGGCTCGAAGTGACAAGGCAAATAAATTTCTAAAATTCCATAGTAACTCGTAGCCTTTGTTAGTGCTTAATAATTCTATACTTTTTCGACTTCAAATTATTTTCTTAAAAGTTTTTACCTCATTCCTTGTTGATTAATTTTTTCTTTGCTTTT
>BMAV01009752.1:0-32976 GCA_019973955.1 Trichonephila inaurata madagascariensis
ACCAGACCCAAAAATTTTTTTAAAATCAAATAATTTTAGGAAAAAGAAAGGTGAATTTCCACTTATGGATCAATTTCCCAATGCAAAAAATTTTTTAACATAACATAATTGAAAAAAAAAAAATGTAAAAAAAAAGAGTTGAACCTTTTAACAAACTTTTAAAAAGTGGATTGTTAAATAGAAATTCAAATAAAAAATATGAAAAAAAAAAAGATTAAAAATGTATTTGCATATTGGTAAAAGCTAAATAAAATTTCATCTATTGATAACCTTCAACTATGATAAAGAAAGAAATTGAAGTAATGAAACTGAAATAGGGTTCTGAATCAGAGGCGCATACAAGGGGAACGCATACAAGCGTTTTTTTTTCGATTGATTATAATCTATGTTATAGTCGAAAGTTTAAATTTAAAGTATTTGTTATTAATAATTAATTTTTTTTTGATCTATTTTAATTAAAATTAAATTTTTTTACTGTTTTCTGTTTCGGAAAATCGACAAAATCAAAAGAATATGTTGGGGGATCCACGGGTCAGGACACCTCTTGTCAACCTTGATTTTTTTCCGATGGTTAAATTCTACGTATATATAGGTAAAATTTATAATTTTTTTTTTATTCAATTAGTAATGCTAATTATTTATTCAAAATATTATTTTTTTACTGTTTTTTGTTTCCGACAATCGATGAAATCAAAATAATATGTTTGGCGGCGTATTGGAGTGTGATACCAAAATGTGTTTGGATTCTCGATTTCCCCCCCCCTTAAATTTTTCTGTTCCCCACTGATCTGCAATTAAAACCCCTTACTTACTTACATTCGTACATTACATTTACTTATGGTACGCTCAGTTAAATTTTCACACATTGAAAGCACAAAATTTGTCTCAATAAATAATAACAAAACGAAAGGAAACAATTACAGTCGAACTTCCATATAACGAACCTCTATATTGTGAATTTTTCTATACAGCGAACCTTTTCCTGGAACCAAGAACATTTCACGATTTTCTTCAAAATAACCCCCAATCGAAGTGCATTTTCGTAATCGAACTTTTTCTCTTGTGATTAATTTTCTTATTATTTTTTAAAGGATTTCGAAAATTTCAAGTTATTCTCTCTTTTATTTTTTATGGTAGTCATAAAACTTGAACTGATTTTATTGGTTCTTAACTCCCTAGAGAATTTCTGCACATTTTTATCCAAGAACTCAACTTTTAAATCCCTTGTTTGGTTCCGGGGAAAAATTCATATTCCTTTCACCCTCAATGAGTCTTGTGTCCTTTAACTGGTTTCCGTTCTTTTGAATGTTGTCAGTCGTACTGGTACTTCGTTTCTTGTACTCAAAAAAGTCAAAACTAAATGCTTGAACATCAAAAAATTTAATTTTTCGGAAGTGGTTAAGGTGTCAAAAAACTTTTCTTGCAGTTTTTCTTTCTTTTTTTTTTAGTTAAGATATATAAAATAAATATATGTTTATTTATAAAAAGGTGTGCAGAATTACTTTTTTTAAATATACAGTTTTTATGAATTTAAAATTTGTCTTATGTGGTTTTAAAAAACGAGAGATGAACCTCTATATATAGCGAATTTTCCATATAACGTTTTTTTGGGTTTAGCGATTTCATAATATAGAGTGCCGACTGTAATTTGATTAATAAAATTAGTATTAAGTTTAAGTGAAAACAAAATTCCACAGAAATACAGCTTCACTCAAAAGATAAAAGCCAAACGCATTCCAGAAATTTTCGGACACATTGCTTGATTTATTTTTGATCGTTCTCAACGGCCTGTAAACAACTCTATAATCTTATCACAAACAGCAATTAGATTTCTTTTATCAAAGAACTTCTGCCACTAAATCTCCCTCCCCTCTTACAGTTTCCCTATTTTCTGTAGTAAACACTCAACATCAGTCCGTAATTCAATGCACAGAAGACTGAGTCAGATATAACTAATGATTATGATCCCTCCTCATCCCCCTATGAATGAGAGACTCGATTTTACGAGCGTGTACAGCACCTCGGAAACCTTCCCCCCATAACTCAGGCATCGTGGAGGGAGTGTCAAGTTGAACGTTTCCTTGCCTGGGGCCAGCGGTGGACCAGCAATTATTGTGCCGAGACTGATTACAGACTGTGGAGGGAGGCTGGGCCGTTTTAAATGTGCTGTTAAAAATGAAAAGTGATGGAAGCTGTTTACATTCTATATTTATAAATTGGAGAAAAGAAAGAATGGTAATAATAGAAGTGCTGTGGTGAAGAGAGAAAGAGGGAGAGAATATTAATTATTAGTGAGGCTCCTTCCAAAGAATTAGTTCTTGGAAAGTTTTGATAATGATTCGAATTAGGTGTTTCAGACAAAGGTGTGAAAGATAGGTGCTTATGTCACGAGTACTTTCTTTGAAAGTAAATATTTTAATAATTTTTAATTCTCAATAATTTTGCTCCAAAGTTAATGGAAGAAAAAGTAGAAGAAACCGAAAGGAAAATGGAATAAATGTTTAGATTATTTTTACCTAATTATTAAGAAATATTATCTACTTTTTCAGGCTAAAAATGCCTTGTATTAACACTTCATTTTGACTACGTAAATCGTGTAGCTGTGAACAGTGCGAGTTAATATTCACTCATTCACTCCTCTGATTACGTAAATTTATGGCAAGCATCATATTATATTATATTCCGCATCCTGTAATGTTATACGTATGATATTACTAGCCGTTATTCGACAGCTTTGCTAGGTATTTCATGATGTTGCATGAATATATACTGTTTATATTTATAAATTATTGAGATATCTAAGTCCTATAGAGCAGGGATTGGGGAGGTGGTAGCCTAGTGGGCAAGGTATGTGATTGTTGCTGGCTTGTCACGAGTTCGAGCCCAGTACCACTAAATACCCGCCGTGTAGGGAAGCGATTAAATCTGTCGAGAGATCAAACGTCATCCTGTTGGTGTGGTGTGTAGTAATTAGGAGAGGGGGTTTATCAAATTCCATCTACTCAAAAAATGAAAAATTTGTAGAGTAGTGCAGAGTTCCACAGAGAATTATATTGCGTGCCCAGTAACGCACACAACAGTTTTTCAAGGGGAGGGGGGTTCAGGGTCGAAAGTTCACCATTTTGGTATGATGCTCCAATATGCCGCCCAACACATTCTTTTGTTTTGTCGATTTTCGGGAACAAAATCAATACAAAATTATTTATTGTATGGATAATTAGCATTAATTAATAAAATTAATTATTACTAAAAATACACAATTAAATTTTACGTAATATATATAGGATTATAACCAATCGAAAAAAAAATCAAGGACCATGGGGGTTGTCCAGACCTCTAGGAACCCCTTATATGTGCCACTGCGCGTGCCTCATGCGGCACACGTGCCATAGGTTGTCGAGCTCTTTGCTAGAGCATTAAGCTTTCTGTTGTACTGAAAAACATCTCTATAACCTTCACATCTTGATTAAAAAGGGACAGGACTGAAATTTCTAAAACTGACGTAGAATTATCTTTTATGCCCCTAACACCCTCCTTAAATTGAATTTCTGCAAAATCCATTTTTAGTTGTTCTGAACTCAACAAAATAAACATGTTTGGAAAATTTCAGTCAAGTCTAATTTAAGTCTAAGATTTTTTTTATCAATGAGTCCTGTAATTCCCTTGAGAGTCAATTTCTGAAGATCCGTTCATACCGGATTTCAAGTCAACGAAAGAAACATGCGCACCAAATTTCATTACTGTAGGTCTAGTAGTTCGAAAAGGGGTTAGGGAATTTATTTTTTTTGTTTTTGTACCAAACCCCAAAAAAAATTTTAACCCTCTCCGCATTCTCTTAAAAAGAGGGTTTTAAAAACTCCTTTTTCCCGTAAAAAAAATCCCCGTTTTTTAAAAGCTGGATCTCTATTAACGAAAAAGAAACCCCCCATGCTTAGGCCAAATCCTTCCAAGAAAAAAAATTTTTGAGTTTTTTAAAAGGGTTCAAAAGTGAAATTTTTTATGTAATAAACGCCTTTTTTTAATTGATCCCTTAAAGTCAATTTTCACTAAAGGGGGGCCCTTTTTTTAATGGCAATTTCTATTATAAAAGAAAATTCCTTTCCGTTTTAAATGGGGTTTTAAATTTGGTTCCCAAAAAGGAAAAAATTTTTTTTTTCAAAAAAGTTGGATTAAAATTTCAATACCTTATTCGAAAATTAACTCTACTCCATGGATGAACATAGCCAAGGAATTTCCCAAGTCTATAGTTTCGTAGATATCGTGATGAATGAAGTCTTTTATATACACAGATAATAAACTTAATTCGCTTTTCAATAATTGTGTGTGAATGTTGTATCTCATCTATCAATGATGGGCAAACTATGCCCTGTTGGTCTTTCTATCCAGCCTAAGTAGATTTTACAGCTATCGCATAGAATTTTTTATTTCTATGTTTTAAAAGTTATTTTTGATTATGTTTAATTTTTTTAAACGTGGAAATTTCCATAAAAAATTGAATATATCTTTACTTATGAAATAGGGTTCGGAGAATATATTTATAAATTGATTTATAAAAAACTACTGCACGTACAAAAAATGGAAGCTTCTTTAATAAATATGCAAAAATTACTAAAATATACACATTTGCTTTTATATTTAAGCTTAACAAAATTTGCAAAATAATAATTGTAATCTCAGCTTCATTTATTTTATTAATAAAAAAAGTCTTCAAACTATGCTATTTTTTGTCTTTATTGTGTTTTGTTGTAAATTATAATAAAGGTCCTCTTTCTCCCCCCCCTTTTTTTGTTCCATTCTTAAAGAAGTTTGTCCATTATGTATCAGAGTTGTTCAAGAATCTGGTTTATGCTCTTATTAGTGGAGTACACAGACTATATACTTTTTTATGGGGTTTTCGTTCACAAAAAAAAAACGGTGGTAAAAGCTTGTGGGGTAATACTTGTGCTAAAAATTAAAAATCTCTTGGTCTATGGGAATGGTTTGAAGCCTCAAGCCCCACTATTGGTCCAATCAATACTTGAATGACCCTCAGGGGTTAACCGAGCAGAGCAGACATAAGAAAATTGTTTTAAATTAAGATCCGCGAAGAATCAATGCAATGCAAAATTTCAAAAACGATTCCGTCAAATGTAATGATTAATTGAAATATATAATTAATTTATACGCGGAAATTGTATAACTAAAATAATATTTAACTTTTTAATTATGAAAAAAATTACCATCTTCAATTATAAAACAAGTAATATATATAAAAAAAAAAAGTCAATTCCTACTTAGATCAACAAAGAAAATTTTTATTTTAGCTACTTTTATTAAATAGTTACAAATTAAATATAAATATGTATATACATAGACAGAACACAAATTAAGTGGTCATTAATTTTATTAAATTTTCTTAAAGTATCTATTGTCATCCAAAACAATTGTGTCTATAAAATTTCAGTTCAACTGAATGCTTTAAAACGTGAGAAAAAACCTTTTCAAGTTTTGACGCAAGTCGCCAAAAAGGATGCCAACGTGGCTGTATTTGTAATTCTTTAAATAATAAGTTTTAATCAATTAATTTTTATTAATTATGATTAAATTACTGTATTGTTATCCAAAATAATCATGTATTTAAAATTTCAGCTCAATTTAGAGCTTTAAAATGTATTTTATTAACGATTGAAAATTCCAAGATAAATAAATATATAGAGAGTGTGAGCTAATAGTAGGAATTGAATGACAAACAGTGGCGCACACAAGGGGGTGGGGTCCTGGGGATCCGGACCCCCAAAGCCTTTGACACTTTTTCCGATTGATTATAATTCTAAGTAAATAGTACGTAAAATTTAATTAAATATTTGTTATTAATGATTAATTTTATTAATTAATGCTAATTATTTATTCAATAATTAGTTTTTTACTGTGTTTTGTTCCCGAAAATCGACAAAATCAAAAGGAGCATGATACAAGAATGGTGAACTTTCGACCCCGGACACCCCTTGAAAAATTCCTGAGTGCGCTACTGATGACAAATTATACCAGAAAGAATTTGGAATGTGAGTAGTATTTGTAACTAATACTGAATTTCTACTGCATTATATTAATTTGCCCCAACTCCTGAGTATATAGTTTTTGTTATATAAGTAATGTGATGAATTCGAATGTAGTCTCAGAAAGTTATTTTCCTAGCCATGTTCCTTATACGAGAATATGAAAATGCGACGGCTCACAATGTGCACTTCCTCACTCACTGACAGCCTACGGACGACTGAAAGCTTTTACAGGCAAGAAAAATCTATGCATGCACATTAGAATCGACTACATTAATGGACCAAATTGCTTCTACTTTTTCCATGCTTACGTTCGAAAAATTATGATCAGATAATTCTTAAACATATTTCGTTTTCATATGAAATGTATTTGTAGTTAAATTTTTTTTTGTTCTGTTTTAGAGATCTTTTTTTTTATAACTGTTTAATTATATTAAACAATAATTATTAAACTTTTGTTAAGTGCCTTACAATTTTGATTTTTCCAAAATTGCCATTACTAAAGAATTTTATTAAATTCATCAATTTTATTTGAAAAAATCAATGATAATATAAGTATATTTTTTATCATACATTAATACGTAATTTGATTTTGTGAAATAATTTTCATTATTTTGCAAATTAAGGAATCTAAAAGGACAACTATACTTTTAGGAAACGGATATAAATGTTCCCTACCTCTTGTATGCTTCAATTAGTAGAAAAACAAATAAAAAGTATTAAGAGAAAGTTTACTTCATTTTCAAAGCCGTTATTTAAATGCAAACCTCAATTCAAATAGGAAAGAAATATAAGTTGTAAAATTTTTTTCCTGCAAGTTTAATTAAAAACTTTTAAAATAAGTCTGAAATGTAGGATCTTTATTAAATAACAAAACTGCATGCATATTTAAGGACATAAATTTTAAATAAATTTCAATTCAATGAGAGTAAGCATCGCTAGGCTGAAAGGGAAGCTTTTTTGTACTGTGTACCAGTGCCATACTATTCATTGGGCGCTTGAGGCGGGCACCAGGGGCCCGGGGCCTGAGAGACCTGGACAAACTGTACTTAACCAGGCTTTCTGGTAAAAAATTTCGATCCACCTGGGCCAAGGGGGCCTTTAGATCTTCTGTGCCCAGGGCCCGAAATGAGCGAAAATCGGCACTGTTGTGTACCATATCTAAATTGAATTGTCCTTTAAATTTAGTTTTTATTTCATATAAAAAACTTTTTTTCTGTATAATTTTACATTGTCCTTAGAGTCTGGAAACTTATTTTAGATATGCTTCATTAATTTATTAAAATTCAACTTACAATGTTATTTTCGGAAAGCATGTATTGTTAGATATAGTTTTCCTCTCCAAAGCAAAACTTTCAATCCTTGGAAAATTTTTGCGCTCGTGCTGCCATCTATAAACCGTTGCGAAAACGAAAAAATGTAAATTATTATTTGAAAAAATGTATGGTAATTTTAGCAGATTTAAACTTAATTTATTTCTGAAATAAATAATCCGAAGCTCCTCAAATTTAAATCACAGAACAAGAATTGATATAATTTTGTTTGATAAACGTATTTAACAGGAATACTTTAATTGTTTTAATAATCAATTTCTAGGTAAGTTTTATATTATAGATTGGCTTTTCTTTGAATAAATACATCTTCTAAATAGTAAATCTTAATGTGATTTACATGGCAGATTATTGAAAACTGATGTACCATTGAGAACTTCTGTGAAAATTTTAACACACGTTTTATAGCAAATTTTCAAAAAAATGATAGTGTTAGTTTATATAATTAACAAAATGGATATCATTTTTTTAAAAAATTCCAATTCAGAAAAAAAGTCCTTTTTCTCCAAAATGTTTAAAACCTAATTACCATTTTTTATTACGAAAGATGATTATATTTCAGCAAGTAAAAATCTTAGGAACTCACAGTTAAAGATCATAAGCAAAAATTAAAAGAAAATCATAAGAAATGTAATGATTACGAAACGAGTTCAAAAAGTAAAATATGAAAGAAATGATAATGAGTTAAACTATATTTACTAGTAAACTAATTTAATCAGGCCTACATATAAATGTGAAACACCAATAAAAAAGATAGAACTCAGTCCACAGACAAGTGGTATAAAACTGTAACTACCTTTCAGGATTGCCAATTGAAATTCTTCCAAAAGACTTCAAAGAATGAAGCACAAATCTCTCCCTCATATACAGTGAAATACGTATAACGCGAAAACGCTCAAGACGAAATATTGGTTTACACGAAGTAATACAACGGTCCCGACAAACTGCTATGTATTTTCATGCATTTTTTGAAAATTTATTATAAAGTTGCAGTAAGTTCATGTGAATGTTTTTATTTCATTGTTTTTTATTAAATGCATGCATATATACATATCTAAGTAAATAAAATGTACACTTATAAACTTAATTTTGTTAAATATATGGTTCTCTTTTTGAGATTTTTTTGTAATATTCTTTAACCCGAATAGAGCTTCCCACAATTCCGTGTTAAATAATTTTCTCTGCATATGCATTTTTTTATTATTCTTATGAAATTTTCTTAGGAAATGTATATTTGTTACATATTTGATACAAATTGATTTGAATTCAAATAAATTTAAAATTTAACTGCCGAAAAATTACTTATGTTATTGCGAACTGTGATAAAAATTTAATTATTTTATTATTGTTCTTTAAAAGTTAGTTATTTGTGAAAATTAATTTCCATAATTCATCAACGGGCATCTTTTAAAAGAAAATTTATTCATATTGTTACGAATTTTGTGTAAATAGTGTATATAATTTGTATTTGGATGTTTAATGCATTTATATTACTCTATGTTATATTTATTTCATGTTAAAATTGTACCATTCACAAGCAATGCCCCCCTTACGTTATAATGGCGATTCAATGAGAAGGCGAAATCTTGGCGGTAGAGCCAACTTGGCATCATTTTTGGCGACCAAGTTGGCGGCCAATTTGGCGAGTTCGGAACCCTCTGGATTCTTCTAGAAAGTAGTGGATCTCTCCATTAACGTCACGCTCGATGACACGAGCGGTTATATTTCTGGAAGTTTCTGCCGCGACTATAAATAGGAGTGCCAACCGCAACCAGTCAGTTTTGATTTCAACCATCGAATACTGAACATTGTTTTGACTAGCGATTAGCTCGGCTGTGCTTGTGAATAAGCTGTTTCATACGTGTATTTTTAAACACTGGCAATTGTGTTTGAGTGCTTTTGTAGGTGTGAAGAATTTCGGAGATTTACTCTGTGAATATTGCTGCTGAATCCTGTATTTAAAGGATTGGACTTTTGATAATAAATTCGCATCGCTCTTAAAGAACTGTTCATTTTCTTTGTGATTGTTTTTGCATAAAATCCTAGAACCCGGATCTACGTAACAATAAATTTATTATGTCATCATCATTTTTTAATGTAAATTCCTTAACACCCACAAAGAAAAATCTCTAAATACAGTTTTAAACGCGAATCACAAAATATCTGGGGCTGTCGATCATAATCCACAATACCAGACCAAAAATTTTTGAACCAATAGAAAACTGATGCCTCTGAACAAGGATTAAACATTGATTAATTGGACCGCTATTGATTTAATTGGACATTAAATCAATAGCGGTCGACCGGTGGATCGTCAAGACATTTGGGGATCACCGCCTGAAGATTAGCAGTTAATATATACCAAAATATTTGAAATTGATTGAATATTAACGTCGCACTGTTTAGCTACACGAGGGCTTTTGGAGACGGACCACGTAATTTTGAACCATGGTCAAGTGACATGGACGACACCTGAGCTGGCACCTCCCTCTCCTAACTACCACACCACACCACCAACGGGAGGACGTTTCAGCTCTCGACAGATTTAACGTGCATCGCTGTCCTACACGGCGGGTCTTTAGTGGTACTGGGCTCGAACTCGTGACAAGGCATGCCACGATACGATACCTATACCACTCGGCTACCACGGCCACGAAATTGATTGACAGTACGCAGACTAAGTCATCTACTGATTATAACTATGAGCACTAACTTTTGAAGATAATGTTTTATTTTTTACCGTATTTTTTATTTGTTTCGTAACAAATACATCCTTTGATATTATTATATTTGTGACTATATTATTATTATGTTTGTATCTTGTGTTTTGCTTAAAACGCGGTCTTAAAAGTGTAAGTTTATTTTATTGTAGTTATGTCGGTATGTAAATATTCCGTCGGGCCATGGGTAGCCTAGTGGTTAGAGCATCGGACTCCAGATCGGAAGGCCTGGGTTCGATGTCTGATGACACCAAATACCCTCCGAGCACACGCGGAGTACGTGCTCGTTAAATCAGTGGGTCCGAAAGTCTTGTGGGCTGAATCAGGGGACTGGAGAATTTTCCCCTACCCTTCAGTTCCATGCCTAAATTGTGGAGATAGGTGGTGTCGCCATCCATCGTCCCTTCGGGGAATTTCGACAACTTAATTCGTATTGTCACCCTGTATGGTGTTCAAGGCCAACGACAGGCGTACTTCTAGTCCCTTGCCATGATGAATTTCGTGGGCCTCGGTCGGACTACGTCAGACAGGTGGCATTAGCAACAACAACATATTCCGCATTTATTTTTAAGTTACTATAAATATTGTAGACCTTTTTCTTAACTCGTCACACTTACGCCACTGGTTGGACCGCACCACCTTGAAAAAATGAAAAGTAGCCCGTAGCCTGGAAAAATTTGCCCATCTCTGCAGTAGGATTATCTAGAGAAAAAAGTTTGTAAAAAATAACCTGGAGTATACGTAAGTCAGTGATTTGATATTTAACAGAAAATATATTTTAGAATGTTGGAAATTTCGTTTTCTCTAAACACACATGAAATATACAAACTATAATAAAACATATGTTAGAAAAGGCATAGCTTGATACTGTACAAGTGGCAGCAGAGAGTTAACTTTTTAAAATAATTTACTACGATTAAAAACAAACATGTCTAAAAACTTAAAAATTTTTTTAAAAAAATTTCTAAGTTCTTATTTTCTAGCACGAAAGCTTACAGCTTTCAATTTATACATGAAAGAAAATCGTAAGAAAATGGCAATAAATTATTTTTTTCCAGTATTAGGGATAATAAGTAGGAATAAATATGAAAAGTTTCTGATAGAGAGTTTCTTTATGTGGTTGTGCTCAATTTTCACTGCAGTAAGTGTGTGAAACAAATGACAAAAAAGTTAAGAAAAATCATTCATGTACGAATAATAGCCAAACATAATCGACACAAAGTAATTTTCAAGGAATTCGCTCTCATTTATCTTTATTAAAATCGGAGGGTTTTTATTTATTTAGACACAAACACACATTCTCAGTTTTTACATAATAATCGAAATACATATGGATCTCTTGTAACACTGGGCTCTTTATTACACAATCTTTTGTCAGAAATACATATATACAAATTAAAAATATCTGAAACTTTTCCAAAAATTGCTTGCAGTGTGAGTCGCAGTATTGAAAATTCCATCATAGTGGAAGAACTCATTCAAAATAAATTGAAATAAAAATAAAGAAAACATTGAAAAAATATTTTTTTTTATGATCTTGAGGTAAAATGTGTATAAAAGTTTTAAGTATTTGCAAACATTGCTTCTTAGCTACATATGCCTTGCCTCACTGACACTTTCTATCGTAAATTATTTTCTACCTTTTAGAATTTTTTTACGATTCTTTTTCTATCATCCTTTGAACAGTTATTTTCTGGGATTTCAATTCAAAATTTTTTTATTATGGATAAAAATCGCTATTTTTGCATCCATGTGTTCTTTAAATTCAGTTTCATCAAAGTTGCATCAACAGTCTTATTGTTGAAAATGGCTTGCACGGCAATATATGAAAGTAAGATGTATACTGCGTATGATGAATCGAATTATTCCAATGTTTGATATAAAATCTATTACATCCATTGCTTCAAATAAGGCGGGTGTTCGACGGAGTCAACAGATTCCATAGCTGTCAAGACATCAAGTGTCGGTTTAGGAACAGGAGTAGTTCTGGACCTGGAAGCTCTCCCGCCTCGGATCCAGTGCCGGTTGAATCTTCGGCCCCTTCCTCTGCCTCCTCCACGGCCACCACCTCCTCTTTTACCCTCCCTGCAAAGAAAAAATATTTAATAGTATATTTATAAAAGACTTTTGTTATTTGTAATGTGAGTAATCCATTTGGACAGAGATAGAAAGACAGTGAATCTCATATTAAGTACTGAATGGCGTACGACAGTGCTTCTCAAACTTCAAATATTTTCCACCCATTATTCAAAAATAATTTTCACCGCCCCCCTCCCTACTAGAGAGAGAGAGAGTGAGAACAATGTATTGAATTCGATAATACTCTACTTAAACCCTTTAACGGTCACAGAGCCAAAATACACTTTTCTGTGATAAAGTTCTTGATAAATGAATTGTTCTCATCCTCTATAAGCATTATTTAGTCACACACACACACACACACACACACACACACACACACACACACACACACACACACACACACACACACACACACACACACACACACACACACACACACACACACACACACACACACACACACACACACACACACACACACACACACACACACACACACACACACACACACACACACACACACACACACACACACACACACACACACACACACACACACACACACACACACACACACACACACACACACACACACACACACACACACACACACACACACACACACACACACAACCTGATCAGTAGTTTTTTTCCTGGGTGGTGGCTTGACGTTATAGCCACTGCGCACTGAAGACATTTAACTTACTTTTCAGAACAGAAATAATGAATCATATAACAATAAACTTTTTATGAAAAATTAACATTTATGCTCTAATAACTATTTCAATAACAATTAAATGCAAAGTACAAGTGTAATAAAATAATAATAGAATAATTGTGCAATATCGAATACTTACTGAAACATACATTGAAATTGGTTTTTTCCCCCACTTTATATTTTATTTAATTTTGGTATTTTGTATAGTTTGTCAAAATTATCGCTGCCCTTCTTCGATTGTAAGGAATTATCATTAATATGAAAATGTGAAAGAATATATGCGAAACGTTTCATTTTTGAAAATGTTTTACACATCTTTTAATTTTTTTTTATAAATATGAAAATCTACATCGAAACAGTAAACTAAACATAAAAATATATACGAAAATGGGAGCGAAAAATATAATCCTCCAAAGCCTTTCTATTTTTGCTCTTTCGGAGAGATTTTCCTGCATTCAGATTCATACAGTAGTCCAGGTTTTTTTAGGAAGGGGTAGGGAGGATAACCATCAAGGATTTATAGAAATTTCATAGGAAATTTCCATTCGTCAATTGAACTGTCAGGCCATGACGTAATTTAATCCATGCCGTCAATTTATTTCGAATAATACATTATAATAAACATAAATAAAAGAACAAGAAAAACTTATTGTTTCTATCCTGACACTTGACATCTCTTCTCTGTTACTATCTTTCCTATTGCGGGAGAAATTTTTGGTATTTTATTGTACAGTAATACCTCGACTTATGGTACCCCGACTTACGCGCCACTTGACCACGGTTCAAAATTACGTGGGGTCCGTCGCCAAAAGCCCTCGTGTAGTTGAACAGTGCGAAGTTAATATTCACTCACTCACTCACCCCGACACGCCAACCCGGAATGATGCGATTTTAAAATCTCGTCTATTCGTCTTTTGTTTGAGAAAAAAAATTGATAAAATTGGTGAAATTGGAAATGTGATTGAAGTAGTTGTCTATCTTGCCAGGAAAATAAATTCAAAAGTGGATAGTGATGACGTTCAAGAACTGCTGGTTTCCCACAATCAGGAGCAGATACCGGGTGTTTCAAAACTCGCGCACATCCACTTGGTAATACTTGCTGCTTAAAAAAAAGGGGTGGTTGAGTGAGTGAATATTAACCTCGCACTGTTCACAGCTACGTGAGGGCTTTAGGCGAAGGACCACGTAATTTTGAACCATGGTCAAATGACTTGGACGACACTTGAGCTGACACCCCCTCTCCTAACTACCACACCACACTAACGGGAGGATGTTTCAGCGTTCAGATTTAGCGTGCATCGCTGCCCTACACAGCGGGTCTTAAGTGGTACTGGGCTCTAACTCTACGATACCTATACAACTCGCATCCTCCAAAAAAACAATCACTCTCATATTCATCATTTAGTGAGGAAAAAGGCACCTCAAGGCGCTATTTAAGGCTTGGAGATTTGACAATTGTGTTTTTCTCGTGGTTTTTTCAAAAAACAATCAGTTATGCCTCGTAAAAAACAGCGATCAGCTTTTGATCAAGTATCCGAGTTCGACAGAGGAAGGATAGTGGCCATCCGAGATTGTGGATTATCTTTAAGGGAAATCGATAGTCGTGTTGGACGAAACCAAACAACTTTCATGCGGATATGTGACCGTTGGATGCAGAAGGGTACGTCAGACCGACGTGGTCGATCCCTTCCACCTCAGTGCACCACTTCACGTGAGGACAGGCAAATTGTGCGCATGGCAGTGACGGATCGCTCAGTCACATAACGAACCATAGCACAGCATCATTCAGTGTCTGCGTGTACCATTCGATGCAGTATACAGCAGAGGGATCTGTCCGCAAGATGTCCATTGCTTGGTCTACTCTTGACGCAGAACAACAGACGTCTATCACCGCCAATGGCGTGATGAAAGAAGGATGTGGGTGGCAGAATGGAATGAAGTTTTCTTTACTGACGAGTCACGTATCTGTCTGCAACATCATGATGGTCGGATTCGAGTCTGGAGACAGCGTGGAGAGAGGATGCTGAACAGCTGCGTTATGCACCGCCACACTGGTCCTGCACCGGGTATTATGGTATGGGGCGGTATTGGATATCACTCTCGCACTCCTCTAGTACGCATTGCCGGTACTTTAAACAGCCAGCGCTACATCTCCGAGGTGTTGAAGCCAGTTGTCTTTCCTTACCTTCAGGGCTTGACCACAGCCATATTTCGACCACGCGTGGCACGCATTGTCCAAAGGTTCTTCGTCAATCACCAGATCGAATTGCTTCCCTGGACAGCTCGCTCTCTGGATCTTTCGCCGATAGAAAACATGTGGTCCATAGTTGCTCAACGATTGATCCAGATTACATCCCCAGCTGCCACACCAGGTCAACTTTGGCAACGTGTGGAAGCTGCTTGGTCTGCTGTACACCAAGAAAACATCCAAAGTCTCTTTGAATAGTCTCTCGAGGCGTGTGGTAGCGGTGATCTCCAACAATTACGGCTACTCTGGCTACTGATTCTGGAAGGCTTCACAGAAATCTATAAATTTAATCAGTTGATACTTGGTCAACATGTTATCTACAGAATAAATTTGGTTGTGATATCTCTTGTCTTTCTTGGTGTTGCATTTACGTTGGCCAGCAGTGTATCATTAATTTAGAATTTGTATAGTGTAATGAATGGAAAATTTATTTAACGTATTTTTTCCCCACTTTACTCTGGAGCAAGAAACATTCTCACAAATATTGGAAATTTAAATCTTGGAAGAGAATTTGTTTAACAAGAGAGAGAGAAATTTTAAAAATTTAAGTAAACCAAATATCGAAAAAATCAAAGCGTATTTCATAACTTTTTATATGCAATGCAAGTACAGAATTGTTGTGATAATATTTTAATCAAATTACGAAGAGGAGATGTTATACTTTCGAAGATCTTTTAAATTTATAAAGTTAGTTTATAAGTAATTATAACAATGGACTATAAATTCATGATGGACACATGAAAAAAAAATTCACGGGTCTCTTACTAAGTTGGCATAAGACTTGTACTCTTGTTGAACTCAATAATCCAGATACAAATTATAAAATATATTGCAAAGTATTTTTAAACCAAGTGCATTTTTTTTTACCCAAGTGTGCGATTTTTATTAACAAATACGTACTTTTAAAAGAAGGTTTATGTAAAAAAGTTGGCATCAGAGAGGCGCATAAAATGGCGTCTGGAAACACGTGATTTCATTTATCAAGTGACGTCATAAACACATGAATTTAACCCATTGTACATATAAATAAATTTGGGTTTTGAAATTTGTAAAAAAAATTCAATTCGATTTTTTCGAAAGATGAATTTCCTTTTGGGAAATAAATTAAAAGTAAAAAACTTTTTTAAAAACAAATTTTTATTTAAATACGCTTAAAAGAATAAAATAAACTTTTCTTTTAAAACTTATTTTACTATCAACTTATAACGTCATTACACAATTTATAATATAAAAGCTTGTCGCGAGATTTAAGTACTCGTATTTACTTAGTTTGAAAATTTTAAAAATCAAAAGCAATCAGATCAAGTTATTTAATTTATTTGTTTATCTACACAGGTAAATCACGCGACAAGCTTTTATATCATAAATTGTGTAATGACGTTATAAGTTGATAGTATAAACAAATAATATAAAAAAAAATTAAGCCAATTCCTACTTAGATGAAACAAAAAATTTATTTTAGCTACTTTTTATTAAATATTTACAATTAATATAAATATGTATATACATATAACATAATCTCAACATTAAGTAGTAATTAATTTTTATTAATTATAAATAATATTATATAATTATATCCTTAACATTCATTTTATTATTTTATTTTTTTACTTAAGAATTCTGCAAATCCCAAATTTACAATTTAGTATTCGAGCTTGCCATATCAAAGAACGGTTAGGCTTAAGCCGCATTCACAGGCAGTCAGCGTCGAGCTTTGCGCGTCTAGCCAATCAGAGACTTAATCTCGCCCGAGATGACGTCTCTGATTGGCTAGACGCTCAAAGCTTGACGCTGACTGCCTTAGTATGAATGCGGCTTTAGAACGAAGCACGGAAAGAAGCCCATGGTTGCCAATTCAGTGCTTACAACACCTGGGAAATTGGGGTTACCAGTTTGGTGAATTATCTTGAAAACAGGCATGGTTGCGATAGTAAGTAATTACCAAAAAAATCTACAAATATATAAACGTGGAATAAAAATTTGGTCTAAATTTTTTTTTAACCGGTGAACATTTTTTAGGATACTCACATGAATTTTCATTATTACTAATAAACTTGATACTTATGTATTATACCAATTTCGTTAAATCAAAAGACGTCGCCAAATACCGCGATATGCAGCCTATAAGGGTAACAGTTCCAAGCATGCTTGAACTTAATAACCATAACGGAGACAACATTTAGCATCATTTATTGAATTGGCGAAATCTTTTAATTTGGCGAAACGGGTCGACTGCATAAAGCAGGCATGTCAAACTCATTTGATATCACGGGCCGCATGTCCTATTTTATATTAAGTTGCGGGCCGCATGTTTTCAATGTTCAAAAAATTAATAAAACAGGAATTTTAGAATGATTATATTCTGTACTTATAAAACTCAGTGTATTATATATTAGACATACATAATCGTTTAATATTTTCATTTTATTTTTTAAACTATAGATGTTTTATATTGTTTTATAAAAAAAATAATAAAAGTTATTATACGAAATACACACAATGTAATGTTTATTTTAGGAGATATTTGACACTTATTTTTTCTTAAAGCAAGTAATCACAATTTGGTTAAACATACTGAGCTGATGTAATTTTTAAAAAATGATGATAAATGTTGATCATTTTACCTCGGCAGTTCTGAATTTTTGCTGCTTTTCATTAAAGAAAAAGGTTGCTGACATAAATAAGAGCTTCCGAACATAGCCTTATATGTGTAACAAATTATCACATTTTAAGAAACCGATCTACAGATGAATATGTATAAACGTCGAAAGTTTTTGTTTCAGCAAAGAATCCCAATAGATTTCAAATGAAGTGTGCCTATTTAAGATAAAAATACACTTTCATTCACAAACGATTGAGTAAACACTGCACTTTGCCTTGATCATCTTGAGGGGGGTTCAATTTTAAGAAAACAAATCTTCAACTGGCCTCTGACGTCACGCTATTCGTTTTTCTCTCTCATTGACTGGACACTTCTAAGAGAAATAAAAGTTCCACACACGATGTATCGTAGTGCGATATACAGCGAATAATATGCATACATGCATTTAAGAATTTAATAAGAATTTATTTATAACAGTAAAATTAAATTAAAAATTCAGTTAAATATTAAAAATAATTTTCGATTTAAAGGCTATTGCTATAATTAAATAGGATTTAAAAAAACAAAAACAAGAATACATAACAGGTTAATATGTTGTAAATATTTAAAAAATGTTTGCCAGAAATAAATATTTTAAAATAAAATAAAAAACCCTAAAGATTGATATTTAAAATTTTGTAAAATGTCTCCGCAGGATGCAACTTATGTATTGGCTGGCCGCATGTGGCCCACGGGCCGCGTGTTTGACATGCCTGGTATAAAGTGTAAGTATTGTTACGTGAGTCGGAGCTCATATGGATTTTATGCAATAAGTCTAAAAGCAAAACAGTTCCTTAAGAAAGATTAAATTTATATTTTAGGTAAATAATCCGTAATAATAAACAATCTGTAACAGGAAGTAGCAGCAAAATTCGGAATATGAATGCTAGAAAGTCTTCACACCTTCTAAAGCGCTGAGATACAACTATCAGTGTCTAAAAATACAAATACATAAAGTTTATTTGTAGCAACTAATCACTAGTAGACTCTTCAACAGTCAAAACACAATACTAACTCCGTTTCGGCGAGTGACTGCTATTTATAGCCTCCGTTGCAAGCTCCAAGCACTTTCTAGAGAAATTTGCCTACGTTATACATCGTGATGCTGTAGATTTCTCCAGTAATTTACAGAAACATCTGTATGATAGCCAATTCATCAAAAAGAGCCAGTAACTCTCCAAACTGGTCGCTAATTTGACAAATTTGGTCGCCAAAAATGATGCCAAATTTGCAAAGACATCAATATTTTTCCAAATTTTGATTGAAACGTCATTAAAATGTTAGAGGCAGCGTTGCTTGCAAATTTTTTAATTTTTATCATAATGTAAATGCAATAGAAAGTAATATTAATGTATTAAGCATCCAGATGCAAATTATTTACACTATTTTAAGTATTAATTACTCAACATTCGTAACAGTATCATAAGGTTTTATCCTTATATTAACAACTTTACATCTTTTAGCCTCTATTTTAGTGATTAATCAACTGCCACCTCTATTGCATATATTTTTCAGTTTCTTTCAATATTTCATCTCCCTATTCATTATACTACAAACTTCAAAACAGTAGTGTTAAAGTCTATTGTAGAGTTATACTCGTATATTTACCATTATTATTGTATCCCATGGATTATGAATTTGAAGAAAATGTCAGATTATTTTGAAATCAGTATGCTCCCCTTCATCTTAATTCTATATCGTGTCCTACAGGCTGTATTAAATATGTGATATACAAGTCTTTGATCACTTAGAACAAGTGGATAAAGTTTGCGAAATTATTATACGGAGGGTTAGTCTTAGTGTAACAGAAGGAAGAGACAGTTCTGACGGGGCTCCTGAATATTACAGTTTCTGTAAGCTTCTTAAAACTACCCGATACTCCGCGTGGCAGAAAATGGTTTATGCTTGCCTGTTACACCGGATATATTAAGCTTCTTAGAGCAGCATAATCCTTCTTAGGTTTCGCACTTTCTGACGCCTAAATTAGATTTTCTTCTGGAAGTACCCTATTTCACACTGATTCACTTTTTTCTATGTACGCTTACATTTTTATTTTTAAGTCTAATTTCTCAATTTTGAGCAAAGTTGAATTTGTGATAAAAAATTTTTTTTTCTGTTGGTTAAGTTTGTATTATTACTAACTTCGCTACATTCAGACTTTAATTTTCTGTTTCCTTAAGCGTAAAAAAGGTTAAGTGTGAAAGCTTCTTATATATGGTAGGGTTAAAAAGTCCCTGAAATAGGTACATTAAAAATTATTAAAAAGTAAAACAATGATTTAAACTTATTGGCCTCTGAAATGTCGCATATCCGGAAGATGGAACCCGCGATTCTCAGCCAAGTATCATACCAGTAGACAAAAGGAATCACCACTGTCCAGAGGCTGTTACTGGCTTATGTAGATGTGTGTGTGTGTGTGATATCGCTACAATACTCCCCCACCAGTGAGTATGAGGATAGGTGAACGAACAAGATATTTGTCATGGCGAGCATATGCAGCGTGTGAATTGTTGCTGAATTGGAGGTGTTGTGTCAAGTGGGTCTGACGACTTTGGTCTGACGACTTTGCTGTGTCAAGTGAGTCTGACGACTTTGGTTGTTGCGTCAAGTGAGTCTAAAGACTTCTGGTTGCTCTTCTTTCGGGTAGATTTCACCACGACAGTTCAGAAGGTTGCCTTTTTCATAATTCAGCCAGGGTCACCAATGAAGTGACGCATGTCCGGAGGACAGAACCCGCTACCTATGGATGTGCAGCGAAGTAACATACAACTAGACAAAAGTGATCCCCACTGTCCGGAGGCTGTTACTGGCTTATGTAGATGATACCACTACAGCCTTCAAAGTACTGCCCTCCTGCATCCACACGCAGCGTTTGTATAACTGTTCAAAATACTCCTGTAATCCATTTTAGGAGGTTTTTCAGTTGGATCACCTCATCTAAATCCTCAAAACAGTCTCAACAATATCTTCAATTTCATTTTCAGCCAAGCAAGCAGGTAAAACTCCTATGGTGCTGGAATCGTTTCCCTATGCTTTCTTTAGCATCTCGAACATCTCAGAAGGTGTGTTTTCTCATGCAAAACACTTAATTTAATGTTTGCACGCTGTTCCAGAGAGGATTTTAAAATCAGACGAATGAAAAACTTGCTTTGTCAGAAATGATCTACAGCTAATGCCAGCAATACAAAAAATGAATTCCAAATAGCTGTGTGTTTTCCTTATAAGTGCTGCTAACCCCCGAAATAGATATTTCCCCTCCAACTAATACCTGCGTGATTATAGGAAACCATTCCGGGAACTTTTTTTGACTCTAGTAGTATTCATCTCATTAAATCCCAAAAGCGTGTATAAATATTGATTTCCTATAATTCATTCTGTAAATAAAATAAACTTAATTTTTCGAATACAGATATTTGACAATTTCAAACGCAGTTATGACTATTGTAAGATTTAGAGACTGCTGAAATTGGAGGCTTGCAATAGATTTATCAATATAGATTGTTGCAGAACGGATATCTGAGAAAGAAGAGATATTTATTATTTATTTATTTTTTTTAAACATTAGATAAGGAAAAGAAACATGCATTCATTTTGTAAAAGAAAAAAAACCCTTCTATCTTCCTCTTTACCTTCTATTGAATGAGTAAGACTGATCAATATTTTTTTTATCAAATTTTTGATAAAATATGAATGTTTGTTGAATTTACATACATAAGTGTATATACCTTCTGCCCAGTGGCCGAGTGGTTGAGTATCGCGCATCCATGCCACAGGTCTGGGGTTCAAATCCCGGGATGGGCAAGGTCGACCAGACTTTTCATCCCTTCAGTGGATTGATAGATGCATACCAAGCTTGCTTGGGAACTAAATACTGAGGGTTTCCGCTTCAGTCCGACCATCTTACCGGAAAATCTGCTTATGCATCTCAGTGCCCAAGGTTATGAAAACTGAGATGGGCGCAATCGGTCTTGGCCCTCATGGCCTTTTGCGCCACTGAGTTTAGTTTATATATACTTTCTTCTCACTCGTTTTATAAATCTTTATCCTCTTACATAACTACTTAATGTTCTTCATAAAAACTTATTCATTTCCTGCCATATTTCCCCCCTATTCTATAGTGATATACATGGTACCACCCCATTGCTTCATTTGTACTGTAATTTTTTGTTAAAGTACTTAAATTTTAAGGTAGAGATATAATTTATAAATATGATTTTTATTAATTATGAATTTTAGATAGATTAATAATACTCTCTCTTATAAACAATTTTTTTACAACTGTATTCCTTGTAATAAAATGCAATAAAAATATAGTTCTAAGCAATTACATAGAAAAAGAGGTTTGTTGATATTCAAATTATTATAATTATACATACTAGGGAGGCACTCTCTGTCCACCAAACTGTGAATCAAACCTTATTGAATAAATTATACAACTGTTCATACTCATTGATCAAATTGCAAAACTATAATTTCTATGTATTATGTATTTCTATTTTTCTTCAATATATTGTAAGCAGGGAAAAAAACTACTTCAAGTCTTCATATCTACATTTTAAATTTGGCCACTTATTCACCATGTTGGAGACCCTTTTTTGAGACTTAGCGACCATATGCATTCCTCTGGAATTACTAGAGAAATCCATAACATCATGATCTATGACGTCAGCTGATTTTTCGAGAAAGCGCTGGAAGGTAGGGAAGGGGAACCCCTTGGCATATCGTTCTTTTGTCGTTCCTCTTCAGTTAAATTCAACTTTTTACGATCCATTTTTACTAGCTATACCGTAAGTATAAATAAATTTATTACAGTATCACGAAAAACTTTTTTTTATATAGATAGCGAAATAAAAAAATTTGGTCCTGTATATTATAATATCTTGCCATTCTGAACCGCATTGCATGATTTGATTACGTTTTGTATTTTTATTTATTTTCAATAAATATCTCTGGTTTTTATTAATAGTTTAAATAAGCATAAGAAATTTGAAAGCTTCGTGAACCAAAGAAGTGTTTAATTTCATAAGTTTGAGTTTCAAACACTGATGCATTATCAACTCGTTTAACTGTGTTTTCTAGCTATATTCTTAAATTCTGTATTTTCTGTGAGTTAAATTCTTTAGATTAACGTTTTAAAATCAAGTAAACGCAGCTTAAAAGCAGGCAAAAATTATCTGTTAAATATAAAATTGGAGGTCACATAATGTAGCTTTTAATCTTTACGCTCTTCTAGTTATACGTTTTCTCTTAACTGTAGTACTCTCTTAGCATTTTAATTTTTATGATTTTAGACTCGAATATGAAGGGCTTACATCGAAATTTTTCGCGCTTGTTTAAATAAAAATCATCGAAGAAGGCAAACTTTCATAATTAGAGAATTTTTATAATAATTTATTCTTCAGAATGGAAATCCTGAAGAAAATTTTTAATATTTCTGATGTTATTCACATTTGACAGACTTAAGATGCTGTATTTAAACAACAAAAAATGATAAATGGGAAGAAAATAGAATGGACGTAAAAGTATATCAGACTGAGTAATTAATATCCGTCAGGCTAAGAAAAATAGAATGATTAATGATCTCTATTTTTTTTCCATGTAAAAGTACATTCCAAACAAATCTATTACTAAAATATAGATTATTAATGTAGTTTCATAAACTATTTTTATACAGAAATAGTTTAAATACCTCAATATAATATGCAATAAATCTTGCATCTCACCTTTCCACGTAGAATGGAAATTCATTTGTACTTAAATAGCAATATCTAATAGTCAAAAAGTTATCCTATTTTCTTATTTGTGTATTTGATACATAAGAAAGCGGTTTTCCGTTAGAAAAAATAAAATGAAAAAATTGTTTGCTCCTTGGTTGATTAGGCGTATAAGTGTTTATTAACGCCACAATTTCAAACTACTTTCAGGCTAATGGCAACAACCTCATAATCTTGAACCTAAGTCAAGTGTCAAACATGACACCTAAACTGACATTCTACTCTCCCAACATCCTCACCACGCCAACAGGAGAGCTTACAGCCTCTCTGCTACATGGTTGGTGGGGTTGCGGTAGCCTAGTAGTCAAGGTAACAGACTCGTGGCTGGCGTGTCATGAGTTCGTCTAGTACCACTAAAGATGCACTGTGCCGATGCCCGTTAAATATGTCGTGGCTCAAATTTCCTCCCGTTGGTGTGATGTGAAAGGAGAGAGAGGGGTGCCAGAACTCAGGTGTCGTTCTCGTCACTTGGTCATGGTTCAACATTTTGAGGTCCGTCACCAATAGCCCTTAGGAAGCTTTTTAGTGCGACGTTAATATAACTCTCACTCACTCCATGGTTAAGCTGCATTCACACCAAGGCTGTCAGCGTCGAGCGTCTAGCCAATCAGAGACTTCATCTCGCCCGAGATGAAGTCTCTGATTGGCTAGACACTCAACGCTCGATGCTGACAGCCTTGGTGAGAACGCAGCCTTAGTCTTCAGTGCACACAAGGGCTCGAATACGTGACTCGACAATATTTTCCATGGGTTCGCGGTTAGTACCCCTGGTCTACTAGTACCCCTGGTCTACTAGTACCCCTGGTCTACTAGTACCCCTGGTCTACTATAGTCACACCCTTAGTATTAATTAATTAATTATTTAATTAAAGCTGCACTAAACATAAAGTTGCGGATACATCGTAAGATATGATGAGGATGATACTTTTGTCCTAGTATTTCACTTACTAAATTTTCGTGTAATAATGCGTATAAATTTATTGCCCAATTAAAGTTAACGCTTAGTACTGTATTTTATTACACGGAATGTTTTTGTGGAACTAGAACATGTTACTTTAAGGTCCAGTGACATTGGTTACATTTGATGGCCTTTAGTCAGTGGCACAACGGAGAATATTAGGGACCCCCTGTGAAGTCAGGTTTGAGCCAAACCTGAGCTTGCAAAGGGTACGTACTCGGCGTCAGTCAGGCTTTGAGCCTTCTGCCCCTCCCGCGACGGGAGGGGGAAGGTTGCGGGGATGTACGTTACGGCACTGTCTTTGGTTGAATCGAGTTTGGAACATAAGATTCATCAACACTCATTATTCTGCCAACAATCTAAGCTGATATTTATATGTTTAAATCGGGAATGCTGAATGTAATAGAATTTTTTATATCGTTGCTTATTATTATTTATTTTACTTTAGTCAAATAACCGAGAAAAAAATTAAATTATTTGCGTAGCTATTTCGAGTATTATGAATTGCCTTTGAACCTAAAAAATATATCCGTTTCAAAAATTGAATGATTTTCTAGATGATTTCCAATTGCCATTAATAAATATACGTGAAGCTTCTTCGAATAATGAAACAGGAATAGTTCATAGAATTAGCCCTTAAATGCCAATAAGTAGGGGAGACCAGGGCAAGATGAAGGGTGGGGCAAGATAACGAATGTCTTAATTCTTCCGTTTTCTGCTAGGTAGCAGAAAACTACAGGCTCTCCTATTGGCCGTTTGTTAAACAATAGTATAGAGAAGCTGAAATCGCCATTTTTGTGTGAGTTGTGAAGCTTTGATTGTGTTTACCGCTGCCCCAAAGTAACTTTTATGCATGTGTAAATAAGCTGTACTACAGATACAGGTAAGATATATCATTTATCTTTAATATTTATGAGTAACTTGGTTTAAATACTAAATATTACCACGAATAAATATCAATTAATTGACTTCCTTCATGGAAATGGAAACGAATATTTTTAAACAGGCGTATCAAGGCAAGATGACGAGCTTATCTTGCCCCATGTTTCGGAATTTATTAAACTATGTTGTCTATTCTATTAAATCCTGTAACATTTGGTTTTTTTTTGTCCGCTCGACCTTCTCTTTTATCTCTTCTGGGGTGAAGGGGTGCATCGGATAGGGGAATGTGTCGTTCGGAAGGGGGCGATCAGGGGAAGACATTTTTAACGTCCACTAACAACTTTATGGCCACTCATCCAGGAGAAACTATCATAGACAAAAATATTGGTGAGCGTTTGAGCACCGCTTACTTCAGAGCAGCTACAGTTGAAAATGGCGTTAAAGGGTTTAAAAAATGTGGGATTGAGACTCATAATCCTCTTGTGTTTAGCAAACATGACTTTACTGTTTCATAAGCTACTTACCATGATGCTGTTGGCGATGAAATTGAGAATAATAGTGCTAATCCTCAGACCCTGGTAGTAGAAAACCAACAAAAAATTCTCCAGAAGAAGCAGAACTTATAGCAAATGCTGATTACGATGCACTAAAGAAGCCTGTTAGTGTTTTTGATTTCAAACCATTGCCTAAAGCAACACATTGTGAGAAAAAAGAAAGAAAAAGTAAAAAAGTGATCTCAAGCATTCTTACAAGAACTCCCTTCAAAGAATTGTTAGAACAAAGGGAAAAGCAGAAGGAAGAACAGAAAATTAAGAAAAAAAAAACAGAAGAGAAGCCCGTGAAGCTAAAGAGGGAGTAAAAAAAATTCAAACTAAGTTCCTGTAGGCCTAGGTCTATAAAATCCAAGCCAAACAGTCCAGTTGCATCAATTTCAAAGGATGGTGTTATAAGATGTCCTGCTTGTGAAGAGGAATATTATGACCCTCCAACAGAAGAATGGATCCAGTGCTGTAAATGCTAAGAGTGGTGGCCTGAGGAATGTTCCAATTATGAAAATGGCATTTTTATTTGTGAATATTGTTAGCTGCACAACTAAACACTTCAACATTACGTTACAATGCATTATATGCTTAATTTGATACTTTGTAAGATGTAAAAACACAGTTATCATTTGTTAAACCATGTAACATATTCAAAAGATAAAATCTGTTCAAAAGTTTCTCAGTGTTGTCATCTTGCCCCAGTACTGGGACAAGATGACAATTTGTCAAGGTTCTGAAAAAATAAGATTATCCTTTGTTTTTTTATTTGAAAAATTAAATGGTAATGTATTTAATACTACAAAGGACTACTCTAATACCTCATGTAAAAATCATTTTTTTTTTATCCTTAAAAATAAATTAATAAACAGCAAAAACTGTTAACATAGTCATCTTGCCCCGGTCTCCCCTACATAACTTTAAACATACTTATTACTTAGTGTAAAATATGGATTAAAATCATACTGAAAGAAAAGGTAGATTGTATATTTATCACCATTATTATTCACTAGTACTTCTCTTACAATAACAGGAAGAAGAATTAGAAGATAATTATCATCGTCGATAACAAAAGAAGTTTCCATATATAATCTATTTATCTACTTATGTTCATGAAGAAAGGAGGATCATTATCATCGCCTTCGGTAGAGTCAAGGAAGCTTTCCATGTGCTTTGTTACGAAGCCTAGGGTAACTGGAAGAAAAGGTCAACTATTATTTACAAGACATCATCCTGAATAAAAATATTCTACTATATATAATGGGGCTTACAAATGTATGCGTTAACGGGTATCATTTTTGATTTGAGAATTTTTTTTTTGTAATATTTGGAGCCACTTGAACTGCAAAAAAATTAAATTACATTTACAATTATAGCCTTCAATGGAAAAACACATCTTTATCTACTATATACGGATAACAAGTATGAAGTATTATTAGCAGGATGAAGTTGTAATATCTCAGATGTATGAAAAAGTCACGACTGAAATGTATTAATGGGAAAATTTCATGGTTAATATTAGGCAAAAAAGAGAAGGCATTTAAATTGTGCTTCCATGTATGATAATACAGCTGTTTCAACAAAACTTCTTTTCTCTACTTAATTCAAGGACATTTTTCATGTGTTTTAAGAAATGCTGTTTTTAGAAACATAACTGCATACATAAATTTAATAATTTTTTCAGAAATTTGATTGTATAAATGTGAACAAATAAGATTATTATAGTATGCAAATAAACTTCTTTTTATGATGCCGAAAATGTCTCATTATTTTTGTTTTTCTTTGTTAAGAAAATGTTTTCGTTTATTCAGGAACTAATTCACAAAATGTACCATGGTAAGCTCTAAAATAAATATAAAACTATATTAATTAAGAGAATAATATTTACAGCTGTAAAGAATCATAATACATGAAATACCGGGTGGGCAAAAAGTCCATAAGAACTTAAAAAATTTTAATACCAGAAACATTAAACAAAATAAAAAACGGTTTGGACGTTTAGCAGCGATGAGTCACGGGATTTTTTTTAAGATAAAAAATAAAAAACTGCCAATAGGTGGCGTTTCATACATTAAGAAAGAAAATACACGCAAATAACAAAAATATTTTTACCAAATCACTTATTAAAGCAGTATGTGTTCTATATGTCCACCGTCACAGAAGATAACACATTGCAGGCATATCACAAATCCAACAACGTCAGAGTGCAGAATACCCGACTACATTCATGACAGCTCTCGGCGGATCGCATCTTTCAATTCTGTCATATTGGATGAACGGGATCGATACTCTGTGGATTTTATATATCCCCATAGCCAAAAGTCTTCTGGTGTCAGATCTGGAGGGCATGAAAACTTGCAACATTTGCTAATGATTCTTTCTTTCCCGAACGTCTGTAACAAGAATTCCTTGACTGAATTAGCAGTGTGACTTTCTCTATATTACATAAACTTAAAAGTAGAAAGCACATCTTTTTTATGCAAACATCGAACAACCTTTTCGCTCAGAAGCGTTGAATAAGTAGAGAATTTACTGTCACTCTATTTACTGGACTCTGTGTTTCAAAGAAAAAGGGGTCCTATGATACGAACGTTTGAACTCATACCCACTGGGACTTTGGGGGAATGAAATGGTTTCTCTGTGTACACCCATGTGTTTGACAGCACCCAGATGCGACAGTTATGGGTATTAACGTCATCATAGAGCGAAAAATGAGCTTCTTCTGTCCACAAGGTGTTAAAGAACCAAGATGAATCTTGTTCAATTTTGGAGAGAGCCCACCTCGCAGATGCTTCTCTCTCTACGGTAAAAGTTTATGACATCAAGTGCCAGTTTATCCATTGGGCGCTTGGGGCGAAAGCCCGGAAGGGCCCTGATAAACTGGACTTAATCAGATTTTCTGGTTATAAATTTCGATCCGCCAGTGCCAAAGGGTCTGTAGACTTTTGCGCCCAGGGCGCGAAACGAGCTTAAATCGGCACTGATGGCAAGACTGTAATTTGTATAGATACAGACTAAGAATCCCATGAAAAAATGTTGCGTATGGAGGATGGTAGTAAACCGAAGTGCCTGCTAGCTTCCCGCGCACTGCTAGTCTTTGCAGTGGATTCTGACATAAATGCTTCCATTTCAGCAACGAAAGTCGAACGTGTCTACCTCAGAGCACCAGTACTTATAATCGCCTGTCTCATTTGCATATTTCCGACTAATTCGTTTGTACCAGGGCCATCTGTCTGCTGTTTTCTGAATTTTTCTTCATCTTAAAAAAATCCCGTAACTTATCGATGCTAAACATGCAAACCATTTTTATTATTTTTTTTTAATTTTCTGGGTTTTATAAATTTTTAAAATTTTTACGGATTTTTTGTCCACCCGGGGAACATTTCTTCTCTTACTTATTTAGGATTTTTCAAAATAAAATATTTATTTTGTTGAATTAATTGAAAATGTAGGAATGTATTATTTTATTTATGTATGTTTTAATGTATTATTTGCAACAATGCCAACTGTTTCGTCGTATTGTGTGGACTGTAATCCGGTATGATAAAAAACTTTCGCAACACTAAGCCTATTTTATTCGTGCACCTGCTTGTCGTGGTGCACAGCTATCAACTCATACATTTTACAAATTTTTACAGATGGAGCCACAGTGCACTGTTGCTACATGACGTAACATCAACGTTCAAGATAACTCACCAAGTCTGACAACTATGATTTCTCATATGTCGCACGTCGCTGCATTGGCAACCAAGTACATCATTTCAAGTACAGTTTAAATATAGCTTATGTATATAAAATTTCAAGGTGATTCTGCAGTATCTATTACATGGAATAAATTATAAAAAAAATACATTAAGAATTTATTTTGAAATAAATAAAAATGATATAGGCAAGTGATTTAATACCAAGAAAAAACATGACTAAAATACAAAAAGAAGATTAAAGTACATTTATAAAAAAGAAAGTGTGCAATTACAGCATAACGAAGTGAAAATCATTGTATGTTGTCTCTAAATAAGCTTAAAGACGAATGGTAAGAGAGTGTAAAGAAAATCTCACATAATTTTGTCCAAGAGTTCCAAAAATAAGCTATTGTGAAGCTTGGGCATTGTATTTTATTAACAAAAAAAAAAAAAGATTTTTCCAATAAAACTGTAAGCACTAAGTGAGGTGAGTAACAATTTGACAATTTGATTCTTCTACCCAATTCTGGTAAAAAGTTACTGTTTAGTTTAATTCCGAGAAGCTTTTATTAAGCTTGATTCTGGCAAGTAGCTACTGCTTAGCTCGATTCCGAATAGAAGACACTACTTAGTTCAAATATGGCCAGAAACTTTTACTTAGCTTGATTTTGGCAAGTAGCCATTGCTTAGCTCGATTCCGGCTAGAAGTTACTACTTTGTACGATTATGGCTAGAATCTACTACAAGTCGAAAAAGTAAGTTTATATGCCCAAAACTCTCGACCAATCACAATGCTTGCTCTAAGGCAGAACAGGACGTGACAAAATTTCCCAGTGTAACCAGCAGTATGTCACTTTGTGTTATCAAGTAACAGCAGAATTCATTCGGAAAATAAATTATTCTTATTGTGATGAATAATCTCCTTAAAATTTATTAAGCTGAATAAATAAGTAGCTGCATTAATTCTTGTACTACGGGGAGCCAGTAGCGCACACAGGAATTTTTCAAGGAGGGTTCGGGTTCGAAAGTTCTCCATTCTTGTATTATGCTCCTTTTGATTTTGTCGATTTTCGGGAACAAAACACAGTAAAAAACTAATTATTGAATAAATAATTAGCATTAATTAATAAAATTAATCATTACTAACAAATACTTAATTAAATTTTACGTACTATATACTTAGAATTTTAATCAATCAGAAAAAAATCAAGGGCTTTGGGGGTGGACCCTCAGGACCTCCCCCCCTTGTGTGCGCCACTGCGGGGAGCTAATATCATGAAAAGAGTTCTGTACTTGCTCCCAGGCATGATTCCGAACACCTTTCTATAATGTCAATGTTTTGAATTCTTGCCAATAGGACAGTTAGGGTTCTTCTAAGTCATTGATTTAGCTTTACTCTGCTTTACTTTTAGCACAATGATAAAATACCCATATTTCATTACTGATAACGATCTGAAACAAAAAATTCTTACCCTTTCCTCAAGTGAAATCATCATATCCAATTTCTTGTACTCTCAATTGCCTGGAAACCCATGTACTATTAGTCTTTCAGTAGCTTGGATATTGATAAACGGTGTCCCATGGTATTGCGTATGGAAAATCGCATTGTTTCGATAATTGCAGAAGAGTTCATTGTTTTTCCCCTGGAGTATCAAGGTCAACAACATGACTCACCCAAATCCTACCATTCGCTTTTCTTTTAGAGTGAAACACTTACATTTCGAAATTCGTGTGATACTATCTTCTTATTTGTTGCACAGACATAAAACTAGTGTTGTATACTGCAGTAATTTCACGATACATTTCAAAGAATGGTTATTCCACGACTCCCACCTCCTCTAAAAATAACCTCAATTGAGACATTGATTATTCCTCACAGAATAAATATTATAGAAACTAATTGAACTATTGAAACCCAGTGGCTGAGTGGTAGTGTATCGCGCTTCCACGCGACAGGTCTGGGGTTCAAATCCCGGGCTGGGCAAGGTCGACTCAACCTTTCATTCATTCCTTCAGTGGGTCGATAAATGAGTACCAAGGTTGTTTGGGAACTGAACGCTGGGGGCTTCATGTCAGTCTGACCACTTGACCGAAACATCTGCAAGTGCCCCCTCCCCCACCGCCTAAGGTCACGTAAACTGAGATAGGCACAGTAAGCCTTGGCCGTCATGGGCTGTGTTGTTATAGAATTTAGTTCGATTGAATTACACTTACGCCATCTATCGGCGATTATGTAAGCGACCTATGTGTGTGTGGAGGGACAATGAACTTAACTTCTACATACTCTCGTCTTTTTTATGCCAGTATCATAAATTTTATCACTATACTATATTTGCATTTTTCTCAAAAACATTGCCTGTTCCAATTAATTAGAGGAAAGTAGTTTTTTTATAGAGATATAATATATTTTAGCTTAACGAATTACATTACAAGTAAGAAACATTAAATAATGAATTTGAACACCAACTTTTCGACCATCATCTTTAATCGTTATAAAAAAAGTAACTATCACAATTAATTTCTTCAACAGCTTATTGTAAGAGAAACGAATATTTACAATATGACAATAAATCTCCATTATATTTCACTTACGAAAAAAGTAAAGCTTAAAACTTTTCCCTATCTTATAAATTTAGCATAGAATTAAAAAAAGGCGTTCATAACTCATTGAAAATTAATCTCTAACTAATTTACTGTTATCTAGGAAAGCTTATGCCAGCCAAAACAAATTAATAACGCATAAACCGAACCAAAGGAAGAGTTTGTAAAGAGAAAAGTGAAGCATATTCATGGGATAGTGAGAATATTCAAAAAAATAAAATTGAAACCGTTGACTTTTTTAACCCATCTCCCATTTTCATTGTTTGCTAACATTCATTGAATCTGACGCAGCTGAAAGGCAAAAAGTGCTAAACCAATCGATCCTTCATGATTGTGAAAGTTGGAGGTTTAAAGGTTTTAGAGGTTGTTTAAATATTTTTCTTTCTTAATCTCACTTTATCGGATTTATGTCGATTTAGAAAACGCATATAAGGAGAAACAGAACTCATACCGAAAAAAAAAAAAAACAAAACAAGCTGAAAGATGAATTTTTTTGGATGAAAATAATATTAATCCGTTTATTTGTGTGAAATGGATTGTTTCAAAACACCTGAGCTTCACTTAAGAACTATTGCTGTTGGTTTTATTGAGATAATGAAAATCTAATGGTGAAAAAAACACAATTTGTTTTGAACTTTTAAATTAAAAAAGTGCAATAAAATAATTGTAAAAAGAAATGTTCAATATTTGTCTAATGGAACGATTCTCAACACTGTGCCGTGGCTTTTGGAGACAATTTTTCCGTTATTATATACTGAAATTTG
>BMAV01009753.1:4535-19030 GCA_019973955.1 Trichonephila inaurata madagascariensis
AGAGATATGGATGCAGATATCTGTGGAGAGGATATAAAAATGCCATACTCCTCAACAAATGTATGAAAAAGAAAATTAGTAGCAAAAAAGAGAGAGAGAAAGAAAAAAAGGGACTCGTCCATTGAAACCCCCCAAGAATATTTGGTATTAATTATATAACTATAACTATATATATATATATATATATATTACATTTTTATGTAGGCTTTCATCAGAATTATTGAAACAGAAAAGAAAATTCGCATGGTAAGTACTTACCTTTACAGCTGAAGTTACTCAAGTAACGCCCAACCTGCACGATCGTGCGGGTAACGAAATCCCGAGTCCTACAAGCCCCATTAATAGAATATAGTTAATATTTTTTTTCTATTCTACAATTATTTAAACATTAATACAAAAATTTGTATCCAAGCAATTAGGAATACATTGATAATTACCTTTTTTTACGACAGATAAAAAGAAGACATGTTTTCCTGGTATTTGAAAACAAAGCTAGATTTGCCAGCTGAAAGTAAAACATGGACCACAACAATCGTCTGTTGATAAAAAGTAACACTGTATACTTTCTGCAAACTGGCTCAATCGTTAGATTCGCGATTTTCTTACGTACGACTATTCCAGAAGCAGAAACGTATACGAATATCTAACCCGCACGATCGTGCGGGTTGGGTCTTAAAGGGATATATGTATACACATATGTTTATAAATATGTATATACATATGACAGAATCACAACATTAAGGGGCAGTTAATTGTTATTAATTATCATTAAAGTATTGTATTGTCCTCCAAAACAATCATGTATATAAAATTTCAGTTCAACTGAATGCTTTAAAACGTGAGAAAAAAAATCTTTTAAAGTTTTGATCCAAGTCGCTAAAAACGATGGCCAACGTGGCTGTATCTGTAATTCTTCAAATAAATACCTTCAGTCAATTAATTTTAATTAATCATAATTAAAGTATCATATTGTCACCCAAAACAATAGTGTACGGAAAATTTCAGCTCAAATAAGCGCTTTAAAATTTGAGAAAAACCTTTTCAAGTTTTGACACTGTAATGGCCTCCCGCCTAGGGAAGCCATCTCTTCCTCCACTCGACCTAAATCTGTTGGGGGTAAAGATTGATAACCCAAGCTAGCCATGAGAAATCCAATTTATTATTACCAAATATAATAATCAAATACAAGTTAACTATAGAGGGAAAATCTAGAGTGATATAATGTAGCTCAAAATCGTATGTGAATAAGCGCATGAAATCCTAATCGCTTTACTTTACTCAAAGTAATCTTAAGAATCCTAACTTTCTTAATTTATTTTAATAACTAAAGCCCGTCCTATAATCACGCGTCTAATTTCCGATTCTTACCGTATCAGCACAACGTTCAGCAACTCAGCTTCTTCTCCTTCTACCCCGATTACTAAACTTCTACTATATATGTACTATCTAATCTGCATATTAAGGTTTCTTCTTGAGAGGGATGGCTGCGAAATAACTCAATTGTTGGCCCCAAAGATTCCTCGAGAGGATTAATAGAAAATTCCATAAAGCCCCGTCACAATCTCCTCCAAGAAAACATGATTTATTTGAGAGTCATAATGACCCCATAGAAATTACATTAAAAAAATTGCACTTAAACTTCACAAAAAAATCTATAACTCGAAATTAACATTAATTACTACACTACATTAAAGCAACTGACTTTAATCACGCAACAATTTCCCCCTGTACAGTAATTATTGAAGGCCCATTTGGGCGAGGACCGAGGAAAAACCTTCCATATAGGAAGGGAAAAACCTAGCCGTACACAACACTTCACTTAGAAATTCTAACAAAGCAATCTTCTTTCTTTATCACCTTTACTGCCTTCACAACATCAGAGAGAAAAAAAATCTTCTAAATGTCAGGGTCAGCCACCCTGAAATGAGAACTAGATCAATGGAGGTACAAAAAAAATTTTCAACACTTTACATATACAGACCACATTGAATTTGTACACATATGCCAAATGATAGTTATTTCTAAAAATATAAACACACCATCTGGTTTTTCGAAAAAGAACTCCCTTCCAATCGCGCAGCGCTGTTAGTGTTATGGTTATATAATTTCCAATCTACGCCGCGTCCCCAAAACCTTATATATACTAATATTTATCAATACATGAAGACATACAATCTCTCACACACAATTTCACAACATTCATTGTAAACAAACTATACAAGGAATTCTCTCGCATCCCAGCTAAGTCTCATTAAGTAGTAAACAAATGTAATCTCTTTCTCTCTCATACAATTGCTTTCCACACATTTGAATAAATTTACGCATAGAAAAGTTCATTTTTCACACAACCAAAAAAGTGCACCACAATGTAGTATAAAACTTTTGTACAGTAAAAACTCTTTCTCAAAGTCTTTGTTAAAGACTTTGCTCCTTGCAAAAATTCACCTGACTGCCTGTCAGTAAAAAAAATAATGAAACAATACAACATGGCTAAAGCTCCTTTCTTCTTTCCTTGGCATCTCCAATATAGACTTAGAGTGATTCGGACCTCCTACTCGCTGGACTTCCATTAGGCTCCTGGCGATCTTGCTGTCTGGAGTGTCGACTTTGTCCAGGAAGGTGATGTGATTGCATCTTCCGTTCCTTTGAATTTGCTCCGGTTATTGACGACCTTGTTCTTTGGAGTGTCCACGCTGGTTGTAAGGGCTTGGCCTCCTAAATGGTTCTCTTCTGGACCAAACTGGTCCCCTTAGGCTTGTACTGCTCTTCCTAAAGGTCTAGAACCGTCTTCCTTGATGGCTTTACTTCTGGGGCGTAGGTTGTAAGGGCTTTCTCTTCCTTGCTGAAGTGACTCTGTAGATTCTCTAAGTCTTTTCTTCAATGGCCAGTTGGATGTAGCTGAGGATGACAACTCTCTTTTGTTCGTCTTCCTTTCTGGTCTTCTAGTCCTCTTCCTTTTTGGTCCCGTGAACCATGATGAAGGGTTCCGCCTCTTGCATCTTGTCACCTCTTGCTGTGTTTTTTTATGTTGTTGACAATGAAGCCCTACTAAAGATTCCTTCGAATCCCTGCTTCTTTTCCGCTTATTCTCAGTTTGCTCTTGTCTACCGCCCTGATTCCCAATAAGACTTGTCTTTTTCCTTGCTCTCCCCCTCGTTCACCGAAATCACTTCTCCTAAAGCCTTGTGACTGGTCTAATCTAGGTCTATTCTCCTCCAAACTACTCGACTGATAATCAGATCCGCTGCTAACTGAACTTTCAACCTCTATCACTTTTTCTTTGATGGAAAATTTACATTTGATCTATTACATTAACTGTTGTTCTTTTACATGCCTTCCAAATTACCACCTTATTATTTTGAACACTCAAGACTCTGCAAGGACCTTCAAACTTTGGTTTGAATTTCGCGACCACTTTTTTTGTTGCCGAGCTTATGGGATGCGTTTCGACCAGCACCCAATCATTTACCCTAATGTCAACATCGCACCTCCTTTTATTGTAATACTTCGCCCATTTTTCATGTTAACTCTAGTATTTTATCTAGCCTCCTTAAACAACTTCTTAATATTGCCCACCGCAGATTCTGCTCCATCCGACACCATCACCAATTTTTGAAACAGGGTAATAAGTTTTCTACCCAAAAATAAATCTGCTGGGTGCTTCCCGGTGGTCTCATGAACTGCCGTTCGCAGGGCATATGCAAACTCTCGTAAGAACTAGTCCCAAGTCTCGTGATTATCATTTATAAAACTTGCAATCATTTGCAAAAGATCCCGATTCACTCTTTCCATTCTATTAGATCGAGGTCTATATACAACTGTTTTGACATGCTTTATGCCTAATCTATTACTTAAATGCTCAAAAACTTCGGATATGAATTGGGGACCGTTGTTACTAACCATTTTTACAGGAGCTCCATATAACGCGATATATAATTCTCAAACAGAGTATCCGCAATTATTTTGGCTGAAGCCTTTTTGAAGGGCATCACTTCACTCCACTTCGTAAAGTGATTAGTGATTACTAAAATATAACATTATCTTTTGATTCGCAACGCTGGGTAGGGGCCTGACAAATCTAATGAAACTATCTCATTCGGATAACTAGTTACAATCGGTATTAAGCGACCAGCTGGTAGCGCGTTTTTATAATTGACTTTCTGGCAAGTGTCGCATGTCCCAACATAGTCATATATATACTTGAGCATATAGGGAAAATAACAAACGTCCCTTACTTTTAACTATGTCTTTTTCTTTCCTAAATGACCTCCTATGGGCTTGTCATGAAATTCGTGCATTATTTCACCTCGCAACGATTGCGGAATATACACTTTCAATTCTCCAAGAGTGGTTGCATTTTTCGCATAAAATAACAAGCCTTCTACAATTTTAAAATCGCGAGACCAGTTCCCACAGATTGTCGCATTAACCGAGCTGTCCTCAGGGTTCTCAAGATATCTATAGATATGACCTAACTCAGAGTCCCTTCGTTGCTCCTCGATTAATCACTCCCGGGACGAAAGTACCAAATCTCTAATCACTGCACACGCAACATTATACCCGACTATACTTTCAATCGGATTTCTGGATGATGCATCTGCCACCACATTTAATTTAGTTGTGAGAGATCAATCTCTAAATTCCCCTCATCTATTGGAATTTCTTCAATCTGCGAATCCAGAATAGCTAATGACTTTTTATCAAAATTTAGAATAGTTTTCGATTTCCTTATAAAATCGACCCCCAAAATACAAGGATATTCCAAATCCGTCAATATGTGAAACTGCCAGTTCTTCCTAAATAATTCCCTTATTCTGATTTGTAATTCTACTAACCCTATATTTTTACGCGTGGCACGTTGTGCCGTTCTGTCACCACCCCGGCTCTTGACTTCCTAACTGGTTTATAAAAAATATTTTTTGAAATAAATGATGATTTTTCTGCCCCAGTATCCCATAAGGCTTTTGTAAACGTTTCATTCAAAAGAATAGGTACATAAGACAGTTCTACAGGAGACATGCATAGAGCAGAAAGCATAATAGGAGGATTCTTTTCAATTTGTGATTGATCATCTTGATCAACTCGAACCCTCAAACAATTTAGACGACCACCATGTCTTCGGTCCCCTTGATTAAAATTGTTCCTCGGACCTCTATTTCGGAACTGATACCTTCCGCCACGACTCTCGATCGAATCTACGATCATCCATGTCAATCCGGTTCCTGTTCTCGAACCGTTGGTTCACCTGGTTCCTCTGGGGTCTATTCCCGTATGTATTTCTATAATTATCTTTCCTATCATTTTGCCGATCCAAAACTTCTGCATCCCTCCAATTTTTATTTCTACGATCATCGCGTGACTTCTGACGCTCATCCCAATCTCGCGTCTTTCCCCATTATAATTTTTACTCGAACCCTGAGTTTCCCTGGCCGAATGTCTTTCTTCAAATTTTGAGATCACCTGTAACAACTGAGCTCTAGTGGTGGGGTTTCTAACCTCAACGTAGTTCTGAATCTGAGGTTCCAGATGACTAACAATGTGTTGGATCAAACTCTCAGTTCAGTTATTTCTAATTTAAGGGCATTCTATAATTTTAGTAATTTGTAAACAGAATCCACCGGAGCTTGGTTTCTAGTTTGATATGACGCAAAAAACCTGGACTCCCATTTTGCCTTATTTCGCCCAATCGGAAAATTTTCCTTCAACGCCTCCTTTAACTGATCAGAATCAGTTTTTTCACCCTGCACATGGGCATACCATAATACCTCATACCAATCTCTAGCGCGTCCCGTGAGGTGACCTTTCAGATATGCACAGGCTAAATTTGCTGATATTTGATAACATATCAAATTACTTTCGATAACCTCTAAAAACTGATCTACGTTTTCTGATCCAGAAAAAAAAAATTCGGTTAATACCCTGTAGTTTTCCTTAAATCCTAAATTCCATGGGTCAGTTAGGCGATGATATTAAGTTATTTTATGTTTGTAGTAATTTGTCCAAGTCCATCTTTAGTTAAATTTTGTTTATTGGACGCAAAACATAGAAGACATTACACAAAGAACATTACGTAAAAACAGAACCAAACTACCTCTACAAGCCAAACAAAGTATATATACTCTTCGCTGACTTGCAGTGCCATCTATATTAAAGAATTTAATTTACAACACATTCCCCCCTATGAACGAATAGTTCATAATTCCAAATTAATATTTTGTTACTTATATTATGCTAAAAATTTAAATGTTAATATTTCAGAATTTCACTTATAATGATTACAACATACAATATTCATACATTAACAACATATTCATAATATCCATTAAACTATGTTAAATCTCATAGGAGGAAAATTTAAGTAGCAAATAAATTTCACACACACACACAATTACAATGAATTTAAATTTAAAGCAACAAATAGTAAATTTCTGAAAAGTAAAAATTGAATACAACAATTTCAAATAAATGCAATAAAATACAAATAATAATAAATTCAAGTTAGATGCACCTAAAATTCCAAATAGAGTTCAAATTTCTATCAATAGTATTTAGTTAGGTATTTCTAGATTATGTAAAATTTGCACAGGACGTTTTATAACGGAATTTTCCGTTTTCACTGCACACAGGCTCTAATTCTTTTATCACGACCTGTAAAGGTTTCAATTACTTCACCCAATTTCCATAGGCTTCTAGGTAATCGATCATCATGTATCAGTACAATATCATTAATTTTGAATTCAGTCTCTTTCGTTGGATTAACAAAATGTACAGATTTCACAAATTTAACAGATAGTCCTTTCTCCATTGTCTCCAAACGTTATTCAACAGTCTTTCGCGGGAGTTGAATCGTTTAAGAAGCACCTTTTTATCCACAACGCAGTCTACAGTAGAAAGTTTCACTGCTGGTAAACTGGTTAATCTTCTCCCTAACAGGAAATGTGATGGAGTTAATGGAAAGTTTCCAGTAGAATCGGAATCGATTTACGTTATGGGACGCGAATTTAATACTGCTTCAATTTCACACAAAACAGTCTAGCTCTTCGCTAGTTAGACGATTTGCCTATAACTTTTCGTAAGATTGTTTTTACGGAAAGGACGATTCTTTCGTAGAATCCGCCCCACCATGCACCTCTTTCGATGATGTATTTCCATTTTATGCCCCTTGATGCGCAAAATTCTTTCACATCAGGATGGTTTATTACAGTCCACAGTCGTCTGAGTTCAATGTCTGCTCTCTTAAATGTTTTAGCATTATCCGAATAGATAACGGTACAAAGTCCTCTTCTCGAAATAAATCTACGAAATGCTAGCAAAAATGCTTCCGTCGTCAAACTTGTAACTAATTCGAGGTGGAGTGCTCTAGTTACAGCACATGTGCAAAGTAGTATCTAAAACTTTTCCTTTGAGTTTTTGACATATATTGGTCCGGCGAAATCCAGTCCGGTTACAGCAAACGGTGGTGATTGTTCTATTCTATCTCTTGGAAGAGGAGCCATAATCTGCGTACCTGGACGGGAATTGAATTTTTTACAAACAAAGCACTTCCCAATGATTGACTTGATTATTTGCCTTCCTTTTGGTACCCAGTACTTCTCACGAACTTGAATCAAAGTATCTGCAACACCTGAGTGAAGCACCTTCTCGTGGGTATCTTTTACCAAGAGTTCTGTAAATCTGATCTTCGCTGGAATCAAAATGGGATGTTTTTCATGATAGCTAAGTGTTGACTGATGCAATCTTCCACTTATCCGTACAATACCCCTTTCATTCAGAAATGGATTTAGTTCTCGAATTTTTGAATCTTTCGTTACATTTTTGTTCTCTTTCAAACAATTGATCTCTATACCAAAATTTTCTGCTTATACCTTCTTGATCCAAATTTCTTCAGCTTCAATTTCTTCTGCCGTCAAAGGAGTTTTAATTCGATCTTTCTTTATTAATTTCATGTTGTTAATAAATCTTCGAATCCATGTCGTAATTCGGAATACCTCTGATATGGAACTGAAGTTATTGATATCCAAGATTGGTTCCTTATTCTGGAATTCACTCGAATAATTGATTGCTATATATTTAACTCTTCTTTCTTCATTAGTAGTCTCCTGAAATAATCTTTCATTCTTCTGCCAATTTTCTTCAGATAATGTAAGCCAATGTGGTCCATGCCATAATCTTCTATTTTTCAACAATTCTTCTGCACTGCAACCCCTAGAAACAATGTCTGCAGGATTTTGTTCTCCTTTCACAAATCTCCAGTTCTGTGGGTTTGTTAAATCTTGAATTTCATGAACCCGATTTGAAACAAAAGGTTTCCTCTGTTTTGCATATCCACGTATCCAACTAAGAGCTACTGTTGAATCTGAAAACATTATGTAATTGTTGGTTATCTTATAAACACACCTTACTCAACGTTTCTAATAAACGAGCTCCTATTAAAGTTGCAAGCAATTCAAGTCTTGGTAAACTCAATTTCTTTAGCGGAGCTACACGTGCTTTCGAAGAAACAAAGTTCACATGAAAATTCGAATTTGTTTTGTAGCGAATGTATGCAATAGCACCATAAGCTCTTTCACTTGCATCACAAAATATTACAATTTGATATTCATTAAACTCTTCATTAGATTCATCAGCCTTAAAATAATACCTTGGAATGGATAGATCTACCAATGAGTGAACCTCCTTACACCATTTTTCCCATTTAGTTCTTAAATCTTTTCCTAATTCTTCATCCCAATCAAATCCCTCTTCCCAAATTTCCTGAAGAATAATTTTTATTCTAATTGTGAATATAGCTATATATCCAATAGGATCGAACAATTTAGATGAGATTCGCAAAACACTTCGTTTAGTATTTTTAACATTTTTTAATGAATCAATAAGAGATGACAAGTTTAATTTAAATTCATCAGTTAAAGTGTTCCAAATTAATCCCAAAACCTTTAAGGGTACGGCTTCGTTATGAGTTAAATTTTCAAATTTACTTTCTTCCCATTTTTGACTTGACTCTATAGAATTTGTTTTCCATTTCCTAAGGTTCATATTTGCATCTTTTAAAATTAATTTAGTATGTTTAGACAACTCTAATGCTTCATTAACTGTATTTGTTCTGTTATTAAATCATCTGCATATAAGTATTCATTTAAAACCTTGTATGCTAAAGGATGCGATATTTCGTAATGTGGTGTTTTATGGTTGCTGCTAAGAGAAAAGGTGAAGATTTTACACCGAAAGTAACTGTTTTGTTTCCATAAATTTTTAAGTTATGTGGAGGAAAATCATCAGCACAAAGAAATCTGATAATCCCTATCTTCTTCAGCCAAAACTATTTGAAGGAAAGCCTTTTCCACATCTGATATTAACCCTATTCTAAATCTTCTAAGTTTCAAAAGTAAAATCAATATATTTGGATTTAGATTAGGTCCTGCCTTTAAATTATCATTTAACGATAAACAATTTTTTCTTTTGACGAATCGTCAAATACAATTCTCAATTTAGTTGTTTCTTTATCATTTCTGATTACAGGATGATGCGGCATATAATAAATAGGATTTTGAATTAAGGTTTTAGTATTTACTGATTCTATAATTCCATCTTTCAGCTGACTATCTAAAACTCTAGTATAATTTTCAAACAAAGAATTATCTTCCTTAAATCGCGATGCTAAACTCTTTAATCTATTTTTTGACAAATTAAAATTACTACTAATATTTACGTCATCCTTGAAAGGCAATTTAACTTCGTATCTAGCATTTTTAAATTTTATGTTTTGTTCAAATTTTTTTAGCGTTTCTTCCTTGGATGATTCTTTAACTATGTTATCCGTTATAGCTTAATTATCAATTTCCCAAATATTACGCAATTGAGAGAGAATTAATATCTTCCAATGAATAACTTTCCGAATTTCAATTAGTTTGATATTCACAAAAACACAAATTTTCTACAATAGAGAATCCCTATTTTTTCTTACATTATTTATTCCTGTTAACGTCCAACCATATAATGTTTCAACACAAAATAGATTTTTATTTATCCTTTCAACACATACACAGTATGAAACTGCCAGTAAAGATACGCTCCTATTAAAACATTAATCTCTTTATTGCTTTGAGAAAGACAAATCTAAATGAGTCAAGTGGTTAGTTTTTATTAGGTTTTCTATAGAAACATTGGGTGTGTCGGAATGATTGCATTTGTTATCGTATCCGAAATTAATAATTCACATTCCGCGCTCCTCTCTGGATGTTTTTTATTGCTAATTGTGACCTTGACCACATCAAATATTTTTTCTTTTGGTTGTCTATTTCCGAATGTATAAACTATCAAGTGTTCCTTTCGTATAACTGGAAGATTAAGTCGTTCAGCTAAATTTTTCACAAATAAATGATCTCATACTGCCTGAATCAAATAATAAATTAGCTTCTATCCATGTATTTTTAAATCAACTACGCATGTTTGAAGAAATACTGACTGCGACCCCCCTTTCATTCGATCAGAGTTCGAAATAGTAGTCACAGCAGTAAATTATCTCTTATTTTCAGCAAATTCTTCATTCATTTCGTTCTGTGTCTTTTGAAAACAAATAGATTCGTGATGAGATTTTTTCTTACATATCTTACAGGGTTGAATCTTAGAATTACAGTGCGAACTTAATTGTGAGCGTTTAAAACATTTGAAGCATCTCCCTTCGCTTTTTAATTAATTTATTTTTTCTGATACCGGAAATGATTCACAGCAGAAAGAATTATGTTCTGACTTACAAAATAAGCAACTAGATTTTATATTTGTATTTAATGTTGTAGCGGTAGGAATATTACTGTTAAATGGTTTTTTTGTAACCTTCTTGAGAATAAGTATTAGGAGTATGCAATAATTTAGAGTTTTCGCGACATTCCACTTCTGTTTTTATAAAATTAACTAACTCCGAAACGTCAAATTCTGAATTATAGATTTTCTTTTACGATTGTATTCTAAGCTAATATCTTCCGGAATTAACTTTAATATAGGACACAAAAGTTGGCCATAAGTATCAGATACTACATTTAAACTTTCAAGAGATCGTATATGTTCATTTCTAGTTCATCATATAAACGACGTAACGCCCTTATATTTGAAGAATTTCTTACGGGTTCCAAGTTAAGCAATTTGTTCATGTGACTATTAATTATGAGATCTTCGCAACCAAATCTCGAATTAAGTAAACTTATGCTTTTATCATAATTCTCCTTAGTTAATGCAAACCCTTTTATAACATTTAATGCTACACCTCCAAGTAAATTTTTTAAATATACAAATTTTTGCACTTTTGATAGACTCGTTTTCATGTATGGCTGTTTGGAACTGACTCCAAAACTCAAGCCATGAAACTGAATCCCCAAAAAACTTATTTATATTAAGCTTAGTTTTACAAATTTAGAATCCAAAACAATTTTAGTTCCGTCATTAAAAGAACTATGCAATAATTTATCGGTATCATTTCCATTTGAAATCTTAGTAATTTCTTTAGTGTAAATCTAGATATTCTCGATAACCATTAATAATACTTTCGGAATATTCCTCACTTCCTGAAACTTCTTTTTTCAATTTCTTCCGATTTTATGAGAGATTCAATCTTTTCATTTAATTCCTTTAAACTATTCTGTTTATCAAGTAATTGTTCTCTTTGCAATCAATTAGATCTTCAATTTTATCTTCATAAGAAATAGATTCATCTTTTATTATACTTTCAACTTTTGTTATTAATTTAGTCGTTAGAGATCTAAGAGTTTTTCTTTTAACGTCTTCTAGTGACTTTTCCATTTTAATAAAATATATATAATCGCCTACCTGATTTCTGTAGATTCGAGCTTACAGCTTCACGTTGTGGCACCAATTAATGTAATTTTCCTTAAATCCTAAATTCCATGGGTCAGTTAGGCGATCATATTCAGTTATTTTATGTTTGTAGTAATTTGTCCAAGTCCATCTTTAGTTAAATTTTGTTTATTGGACGAAAAACATAGAAGACATTACACAAAGAACATTACGTAAACAGAACCAAACTACCTCTACAAGCCAAACAAAGTATATATACTCTTCGCTGACTTGCAACGCCATCTATATTAAAGAATTTAATTTACAACAGACCCTTAATTCGGATCTGACTCCTACTTCGGGGTTAGGGAAATTCAGCTGCCCTTGGGAAAAATAGTTGGGCGCCATTGTAATGGCCTCCCACCTGGGGAAGCCATCTCCTCCTCTACTCGACCTAAATCTGTAGGAGGTAAAGATTTATGACCCAAACTAGCAGTGAGAAATCCAATTTATTATTACCAAATATAATAATCTAAGACAAGCCACTTATAGAGGGAAAAAACTAGAGTGATATAACGATAGCTCAAAATCTTATATGAATAAGCGCATGAAATCCTAATAGCTTAACTTTATTCAAAGTTATCTTAAGAATCCTAACGTCCTTAAATTATTTTAATAGCCAAAGCCCGTCCTATAATCACACATATAAATTCCGATCCTTACCGTATCAGCACTACGTTAAGCAACTCAGCTCCTTTGCCCCCCCCCCCGATTACTAAACTTCCACTATATATATACTATCTAATCTGCATATCAAGGTTTCTTCTTGAGAGGGATGGCTGTGAAATAACTCAATTGCTGGCCTCGAAGATTCCCCAAGAGGATTAATAGAAAATTCCGTAAAGCCCCGTCACAACACATGTCTTCAAAAATTATGCCAACTTGGATGTATTTGTAATTCTTTGAATAATTAGTTTTAATCAATTAATTTTTATTAATTATAATTAAATTACTGTATTGTCATCCAAAATAATCGTGTATATAAAATTTCAGCTCAATTGAGCGCTTTAAAATGTATTTTATTAACGAATGGAAATTTGAATAAGATAAATAAATACATGGAGAGTGTGAGCTGATAGTAGGAATTGAAAAAGACAAATATTTCGATGAATCATCCGATATACATTGGTTAAATGATTTAATGTTTTTATGCGACATCACTTGGCATTTTTTAATGAACTAAATAAAAAACATCAAGGGCATGGACTAATTTTTTAACGATGTTTGAAAATAATAAAATTTTCATGGCAAAACTTGACAACTTTATTAAAGATTTGGAAATGAAGATCATGAAATATATTTTCCTCAATTACAAAAACATTTTCAAAATACAATAAGTTTTGAAAATTCCTTTGACATCCAAGAACACGCAATTAAAAAATATTTAATGATTATGCAGAAAATAAAACACGGTTTAAAGGAGAGATTCAATCAATTTAAAAGTTTGGAAAATACATTTTACTTTATTTTATATCCATACAAAAAACAGAATTTGAAACAATGGAGTTAACCTAATTTATGTGGCTAGGTATCCATAATTTAGAAATGGAATTAGTTGAATTTCGAAGCAGCGTAGTGTGGAAAACAAAATTTGAAGACTTGATATTTGAAGAAGCAAAACTATGTGAAAATGGTGCAGATAATGATTCCACATTAAAAATTGAAAATATTATATTAAATGTATGGAATTCCTTACCAAACAATTTTATATCAATGAAAAAACTAGCTAATGCTCTTTTAACGATGTTTGGGTCCACATATTCGTGTGAAAAATTGTTTTCTTCAATGAACTTTGTAAGATCTAATAGAAATAGACTTGACAGGAAATTAACTGCGAAATGCGTTAAACTAATGAATACGAAATATGAACCTAGTATCAAAATGTATCTGAAAAAAAACAACACAGCAACAGATTTCTCATTAAATACTTTATAATCAATTTTGTTACATATATATATATATGTGTGTGTGTATGTGCGCGTATAGTATATATATAATAATAAATAATATTTCATAATATATATAGTACATAATTTTCGTTACTCTTGTTCGTTCAAATACTCTTATTGCCATTTGAACCAAACACTTAAAAATTTTTAACCCCTCTAAAAAATTTTTTATCGTCAAACCACGCCCATTTTTACTCGTTAAATCAAATTTTAAAGATGTTTAGTTTTAAAAATGATCAATTAAAATTTTTTTAACCTTAACTCTGATACAAATGGGCATTAGTGACCCATGAGCTAGTACTAAAAAAAAATATGAACGACCCACGTCTCAAAAAAAGTTCGCCATTCCTGATATAGAGTTTAGGTTAGAGTTACGTTATATATATATATATATATATAAATAAAAGTATTAGTTATGAATATTGTTACTTTTTACAGATACATAGATGACTTAATTATATTTAGTAATATATAGTAGACTTTGTTCCTAAACTTAATTATTATCCCCACTATTTAAAATTAGTAAAAATTAATTATAATGAGTCAGCTAACTTTTTGGACCTTCAATTAAATGTTAAGAATAATTTGCTATTAAGTAATATTTTTGATAAAAGAGACTCATTTGATTTTAACATTATAAAAATGCTTTCTTGGGGTAGTAACTTACACCTATCAATATTTAGAAATATTATCTTAAAT
>BMAV01009753.1:37373-53528 GCA_019973955.1 Trichonephila inaurata madagascariensis
GTTTTAAGCCTCGTAAAAGATCTCAGGTGACAGCAAATTTTGTGTGTATGCTCTTCAAAGAATAAGAGATAGGGGGATTATGTGAAAAAATATTTTTTGAAAAGATGATGAAGGGATTGGTGTTCGTCATGGGAATCCTTACAATGCTGAAATTTCCAGAGTGCAGCCATATAATTGCACTTGTTTTTGTAAACCAAACTTCATAATTAATTAAACACTTTCTGGAAAGAGAATTACCTTTTTTCACTTCCTTTTTTTCGTTCTAAGCCCAGGCAAGTAAATTATGCCCCTTTACTCGTTTTCATGGTTGTGTTTAAAATATATAAGCCAAAAATTACTGCCTTATTACAAGTTCCCATAATTATTGGCATTTTATTATGTCTCTCATCCTTTTTGTCTTTTGCACATTGTTTCATTTTTTGAAATAACTTTTTCTAGTTACTCTTTTTTAATTATTTTATTAATATTAGCAAAAGAATTAGTACTGTGGCCAGTGTATAAATTAAACTTTCAAAGAAATGCTCATAATTTAATTTATTTATAAATAATATTTTTTACCACACATTCAGGCTCCTTTTTTAAAAATATAAAACTGAAATAGACAATTTTAAGAAATTTTCAAAATGTGAATTTAACAATGTGTGAGTTTTTAACTTTTAAGAAGTACCAGAACGATACTTTACTAAAAAAACTTAGTATGAAGAAGAAAAAAAGGAAAGATGAATATAAACTATAAAGAAATATATAGAGAGAGATGCGAAAAAGTTAATAAAAATAAGCATATTTTACTATTAGGAATTTTAAGAAAAAATGTTTTATTATTTGCGTTACTAATACATATTCCTGCAGAAGTACAAAGCCTTTCCTACCACAATTTTAAAAAATATTAAATAAAATATCTTAAAATGGTTTTTACAGAAGGGTTTTTCAATTCTTGTTCTTTTTTCTTATTTGAAAATCTCATTAACTAGAAAATATTTAAGAATAGAGTGCCAAAAAAACTTATCATTCTATATCTTTAAGGCACATATACTATTTAGAAATATTCCCTTTATATTACTTTGATTTTTGTATCGGCATATTAAATGTTTTTCTGCTCAGTGGTAACAGAATAATAATAATTAATCCATTATCTCTTCTATATAAATTCAAATCCTTTTTTGTGCGATTGTAATGGCTTTTAATAGTCTACACGCATTAGTAGCCATTCCATTTCTATTGTTACTATTTTCGTAACTATTTAATACCCTAATATTTCATATCTACATGTTGAAAAAGATAATTATAACTTTCAGATAAATTAAAGAAGAGCTATAATTTCCCATTGCTTTTAAATAAAATTTAATGAATCATTTAAAAAAAAACAGATTTTCTCTTAAAAAAATTCAAGTTCCAAATGATTTTTGCATAAAATGAGAGTGAAGTTTTAATGCCGCGATTGAATTTAAGATTTCAAAATGAAAAACCAAAGCTTCATAAATATTTTGATGAGAAACATTACCATTGGCTTGACAAAGATTCCTCGAGCATCACCTTCCTTAAGCGAATTCCGGTAAAAAAGAAATGCAAGGTACAACAGTTCTGATTTTTTAAAATATATATATTGGCTGAAGTTCCATAAAATATTTTGATTAAATAATCTTATATCTTAAATCCCAGAATATTTTAGTGTTATTCAGTGGCGTAACGGAGAAAATTTGGGCACCCCCTGCAAAGTCAGGTTTTGGACCCAAAAGTTGGATTTTACAAACGGTAGGTACTTGGTGGCAGCCAGGCTTTGGGGCCCCCTAGAACCCTGGGCCCAACGCAATGAGGGTGTACGTTATGCCACTGGAGTTATTATTGCAAAATTCAATCCCAGCTTCATTTTCTTAAATATAAGATTTCAATACTTAAAACAACATGAGAGAATTATTTCGCTGATCTCATTTGCTTAAACTCTTCGAATTAGCCAATTTTCTGAACAAGAATAAATTTTTGAAAAAATCAGTGTTGCACTCACAACAAAGAAAAAACTCAAACTCTTATTCCAGAAAAATGTATCCATTTTATTGAAGAAACTGGTATAGTTGCCGAGAAACTTCTTTCCTAGAGAATACTGAGAAATTGTATTATGTTTAGAAAATAAGCTACTAGTGTTATGAGTAGAAAATAACAAAAGGAAATGCCATTCTTTAGCCTGCTACATTTTTTTCTGAATAAAAAGGATTTAAAATTTCTTTTTAGTCCTACGCACTTAGTTTTTTCAGCAAAATCCTATCACGAAATGAATAAAAATAAATGCTAGGGAACAATACTATTCATATCATTTAAGAAATGTGTTGTAAATTATTTTTGTGCATTACAATGATTGTAGATCGTAGTTATTACATTAATTATTATGTAATATCACAGAGATAACATTTTAGATTAATTATAGACATAAAATATTTTTATCATAAAATATGGCCTATTTCTGTATTTATTAAATAAAAAAATAATATAAAATCAATGTGTATCATAATGGAACAAAATATGTAAATTTATGCTGTTTCTATATAAAATAAATAAATTATAGTTAATAATAATAATTGAATGTCATTTAAAATTAAAATGGATCACCATTAAAGCATATTTTTGAAAAAATCGTTGAAAACAAGCAGTGGCAAACACAGGAATTTTTCAAGGAAAAGGGGGAGGGGGGTCAAGGATTGAAAGTCCGCCATTTTCATATACCCCAATATGCCGCCAAACATTTTCTTTTGATTTTGTTGATTATCTAGATCAAAAATCAGTAAAAAATAAATTATTGAATAAATAATTAGCATTAATTAATAAAATAAATTAAAAATAGAAAGTATTTAATTAAATTTTAAGTACTATATACGTAGGACTATAATCAATCGAAAAAAAATCAAGAAGATGGGGGCCAGACCTGTGGGCCCCCCCCCCCCTTTCCTTGTGTGCGCTACTAAACATAGTTAGTGGAATAATTTTTACGACTACTAAAAATATTACAAAAAATATTTCTGAAGAATAACATCAGCATCAAAAAATATCAGCGGCAGTATAGTTAATTTACCAGACACATCATTGCCTTCTTCGAGAAATTTATATTAAGTAACATCACCTTTCTTTTCGAAAGTGAAAAAAAAAAACCTTTCCACTTTACTTATTTCGTGATAGAAGGCAGAGCGATGAAAACTTCATTGTGGCAATCCTTTCCTAACCAAGAACTTTTTTACCATAATGGGAGAGGTAAAAAACTCGTCAAGTGTTGTCAAAAAGAGACGTGTTCCTTTTTTAAGTCCAAACTCACTTGTTTGCACCACTGGTGGCGCGACCTTCTATTGACTATTTTTTTCCCCTTTGGTACTGCGTTTTTTAAGCGACATAATAGGAAAAGGCGAATCCCTTAACTCGCTGGAAAATGAAAGTCTTGATTTATGTGGGTCATTTTGGACAACTTTGCTATTTTGGCTTCTATCCCGGCCACAGGACAAAGGAGAGGGCCATTTCTTTACCCGTTCTCACCTCAAACGCACCCATCCACTAATCCATTCGCCCTCGACATTCCTTACTCGCTTTTTTGTCGCAGATGTCTGAAAGCTAACCGACAAAGGGTGAAAAAAACTTCTATAGGAAGCTCAAACATCAGTTGTAAATGGACTTCTTGGGGACTGGAAGATTTGAGCATTTGTTACCCGGAAGTTGTTTGTAAAAAAATCCAGTTCTCGAAACGACGACATTTACGAATAATACATGGAACTAGATTCGCTTTCAGGTTCCATTCTGAGTGTAGAGAAATTATCTGAAAGATACGAATAATACTTTGAATGTCTGGTCAAGAAGGTGGGATTTTTTTATATTGTTACAGCACTTACAGAGAGAATAGAAAAATTAAAATTAATTAATTTTGTTAACAGCAGTTGAGAGAGACTTGCTATGATTCTCAATTTTTGCTATAAAACTTAAGTAATCTTGTAAATTATCAAATGTAAAATAAACATGTACTAAAAATGGTATTCTCATACTGATAAAATTTAAATTATCAGATATTTACATGAATTAGAGAATTCCATATAAATAGCACAGCATTATTCGATATTTCGTCATTTTTGTAAGTGCGAGTTCGGATTTTCTTGATAAAAATCAATAGCAGCATATATACTTAGGAAACTGCAACACTTAATTGTTTTTATTATATCAGAAATCAGAAATGATAAAATTTGATGGAATTAATACCTCTGAATTCTGCTATTGCAAGCAAAAAAATAATAACAAATATCTGATTTCTTAAAAATTTCTGAAGAATTGGGATAAAATGTATGTATTTCTTTTCTGTATTTTATAGTAATTAAGTCTTCTGTTTTCTTTCAAAAACTTTACAATTTAGTTTGTAAGAGGATTTTTTTCCTGGAAATCTTTTAAAAGTGTCAGTACCATGAAAAACGTTCAATAGTATTTGTCTTCAGAAAATGCCTATCATTAACAATAGCATCATTTGCAAAAGTAAGGAATGATTTATACTTATAAATTCAATTTAATGTTCCCATACACACACATCACTTTCTTTTGATCAGCAAACAGTCTTCGAAGACTATTAAAATTTTAAAATTCCTTTTTAGACAATACGTCAATAAAAACAATCTTTATGACACATAGTATTTGCAAATGAAACTTAATTTAAGCAGTGATAATCTCTTTTTCAGTTTAAAAAAAAGAAAAGAAAAAAAAATCCAAATTTATTTTAAAATTCATTTATTTCTAATTTTATTTCAAATTTGAAACAGGAAATGGGCAGAATAAGCAGAGAACATTTATATTTTTAATGAGCCAATCCAAACATCTTCATTTCAAACAGAAAATACAAGCACTTCAAACAATAATAAAATAAAACAAACAATACAATTCAAAAATTGCAAATAATTTTCTATCAGAGTAGTATTTGGAATTGCAAATAAATTTAGCTCGAAGTTTTAAGTAGGACATATTCCTGTAACAACCCCATCTCTAAGTAGCTGACACAAAATTAAATTTCTCTTTCAATTTTTTTAATGTAAATACTCTACTAACAGTCCCATTTTTTCAAAAGTAATTTAACTTGAAGCATTCATCTTTCCATATAAAAATATCAAGAGACATAACAGGGTATTTTTGATCTCTTTATTACTGAAATACATCCCTTGAATAAATCTTCTTCAAAAGATAATATATGTACCTTTTACTATTTTCATTCTTATGTCTCCTCCCTGTACATTCGACAGTTCATTCTGCTCCGTAACTTCGAAAGCTCATATGTAATATACCGCTACCTTTGTCGATGTTTCAATGTTCGTCTTTTTAATTGAACTACACTAATAACTGTTATTTCGTTACAACTTCTTTCGACAAGATCCACCCAAACATCTAAATCTCGAATTTGAAAAAAGTCTGGAAAAAAGAACTGAAAACACCTTCATGGTTGAATGCTTTACTACAGTCTACTCATTTCTACAAAAGCTTCTAAAAAAAAATCTTTCCGAGGTGTTTTTGCTGAAGGTTTGTTTCCAAGAATCTCGTACCTAACAATTATCTAAATTCTAAAAGAACATTCGTGTGTATTCTTGCGAATGGCATGCGGGGGGCCAAAAATCACACACTACATTGAATGTTAAACAATGGTTTTAAGTTTCCATTGAACGAATACGAAATTAAATTGTTTATTGTTCTGTAGCAAATGTAAATACTGCTACAACTTAGATCGAACTGGTTTTAGGATTACTTTTAGAGGAAAGTGATCAAAAGCGTATATTTCAGAGAGATAGCGCTTGTTATAAGTTGAAGAAGCATTAGAAATATTAAGAAATATGAAAATAATTACATTATAGTAGGAAAGCTTACTGTTGAAACTGTTGATTGCATTTTATGTTGTAATTGAGAAAGAATTTTTTTTCCGATATATAATTAGCAAAATGTAAATAACTACAAATGTAATGGAGCATTGATTGTAGTTTGGGCAAAAAGTTTAAATGGTAAAATTCTTTTAAACAAATGGGTATCGAGTATATATATAAGAAATATCACATAATCCTGTATTTTATATTTTCCGAGCTCCTTTTTTTTTATTCACCTGATTAGCTTTGAAATAAAGCCTTTCATTTTTTCTTATTTTGGTGTTTTAAAGATTATTTTTGACCTGTAAAAAACATATTTTATGCAATGAATTTGTAATAATGTTTCAGAGAATATGAACATTAAATAATTTATGTAAGAAACAGGCCGAATAATTAATATTTCATCAGATTTTAATTTAAGTGCAAAAAAACTCCGGTCATACGCATTATTTATTGATACATATATGTGTTTTTATGAAATATTAAAATTCAAAAATACCTTAATAATTTATTGAAAAGAAAATGGCTTGAGAAAAGTCTATTAACCCTTGACCAGGCCGTGGTAAATATACTAACTACCAAATTCAGTAATCTAAGCTCTTTATCAGTCATCTTCATCTGTCTAATTTACAATTCATTTTACATGTTGTAGAATCTCCAAATATATTTCATAAATTTGTTATGTTTACGAAGTACGCATCTTTGTTTATATAAATTTCATGAAAAATAAAATGCAGAAATTCTCAATTTCCTGTAAGAATATAAAATATTTCTAATTCACTATTCCTTCTGAAGGCTGTAATATTTACAAAATATATTTTAGATTTTTTTAGGGTTGTGGTAAACATATTCCTTCTAAACAAAGGGTCTTAAAAATCAAAATAACTTTACCTAATAAGCTTAATTAAAACCTTTTCTTAAATTAATCTCATCTCCAAAAATATTTTAATGTACCATCACTAGAAAAAAACAGCCCCAGTAAAAGGTTAAACTGTGAAGTTTGATGTTGGTTGTTGAACTCACAAAACAAGCACAAACACATATCTTTACTTTTATCTTTTTGCGAGAAATAATGATCACCTTTGGGAATATCAACAATCTTTTAAATTGCCGGTATTTTTAAAAATTGTATCGAATGTGTTTCGATTAGATGCATCATTTCTGTAAAACTGTGCATGTTGCAAACACCAGAGATTTTAAAACAACCTTTTTTTATAGTGTGTATTAAAGTATCAACAAAACTGAAGTTATTTGCTAATTTATTGAAGTAAGCGTTCTAAATCACTCCAAAACGACCCCTTTTTATGTCTGTATATGCCATGCTGTGTTGTTTTGCAGTAAACTTAACTTTATTTTTCAAAATATTCTTGCTGTTAGTTGTGACGGCCCCGTATCGTTTTACTTAAATTTGATTTTTATTCTGTAGTTCAGGGGTGGCCAACCCAAATGACCTCGCGGGCCACTTTGGAAGAACTTTACAATCCCGTGGGTCACATATAAAAATATATATCTTTATATCAGATTTGGATCCATTACAAACATTTGTTGGAATTAAAATTTAAAACAGACTGATATATTATAATTTATTTCATTGTTTTTCATGTATACAAACATAGATACTATAATAATGATAATGCAGTGATAAAATAATGTTTAATTTATTTAATTAGTGAGATATCTGTTTCTCAACTCTTTCACTTAGTTTTTGCAAGCCGATCTCAATGCATGTGTATTTGCGTATCGTAATTGATGTTGCAGATTTTTGTGCGTTAAGTTTGAGCACGATTTATGTTTGATAAATTTCAATTTAGAAAAAAAGAGATTCGCAGTAACAGAAGCAACGTGATAAAATAATAACAGTTATGGAATTTATTTTTTACAAAAAAAAAAAAAAAACTTTTTAAAAAAAAAAAAAATATTGTACAAAATAGTCGAATATTGTAATGTTGTAAAGAATCTAGCGGGCCGCCAAGTTATTCAAGGCGGGCCGTGGGTATACCCCTGCTGTATAGTTCATTGAGCTCTAATTTACTTCCCGATATTTATTGCTACTTTAGTTACATTATTTTGTAACCAATTTTTGCTTTTGGCACATTCATTTAAGTAAGAATAATAAATTCGTACTATATGCAGGGTGTCCTAAAAGTATGGCTACACTTCCAAATTTTAATTAAAAATAAACAAAAACAAAGATATTCACTTCTGGTGTTTTTCTTTTGTGTTCCATAAAGAAAATACCAAATCATTTTTTTAACATCTTTTATTGCACGATTTGAATGTGCGCACCATTATTCGTGCGCATTACATTGAGTCTATACGAGTAACGTCATCTCAGTTTCTGCTATGGGGGCCAAATTTTATTTTTGACAGTAGGCTACCTATCATCCCAAATTTTCATGCCTAAAAAACTGTGGATATTAAAGGTGGACTTCGTTTATAGGTAGTCCAAAATTTGCATTATACCTGTGTTGCAGATTTAAATTTGATAAACCATGCTACAACTTGTGCTTGTTCTCGCAGTGAAGTCATTTTGAAACGAGAATGTTACAAAACGTGGACGTTGCACGATCTAGTTTGCATTTCATTTTACAGAAACTTTAATATTTTCTTTATGGAACATATAAGACCTCGAATGAAAATCTTGATCATTTTTAATTCATTTTTGAAAGTGTAGCCATACTTTTCAGACATCTTATATATTGCGAGAGAAACAATACTTTGAATTAAAAATGTAATTTAAATCTGTCAGTTCATTTGTGGGATCATTAGATTCAATGATATTTGAGAAAAATCCAGATTTGCAATGCTATTCGTTAGGATTCCTAGACTTTTCCGCTTAAGAAATCCTACCATCTCAACTTTTAAGCCCTAAGAAATGGAGAACTTTTAACCCTTTAGAAAACGTATGGTACCTCTGTTAGTTACTTCTGGAGCAAACTTAATTACGCTAAAGCTCAGTTCCGAGCTTTTATTTACCCTAAATCCATTTCATCGCTAGAACTCTTTAAATTTAATCTAACCTCTCTCGCCTCATCTTGGAGTACTAATTAAAGAGTATACAGTCTCTTTACTGGCAAGGATCAAATGCTAGATAATGAGATAAATGGCGTCGTCTTGCCTTAGCATAAATTTGCATCTGAATCAATCCTTTCCATCACGAACCACGTCATACTTCGAACGAGTATATAAAGCAGCATTCTTAAAATGTGGTCCGACGACCTTAAGTGGACAGAAACCCAATATTCAGAAGAGATTTTTCTAAACCATATAATGGGATTTAATATTTATAGTAAATTCTTATAAACTCTTTCCAACTACTTTTATCTGGAAATCTTTGCAAATTGGTGTCAATTTGTTGCTGTTATTGTTCCGCTGGATCTGTATTTTTATAAAGGGTTCAAAATAAATATCGAAAAGATCGTCTGGTTAACTTTAAGAATGTTTAGTGGTTAGAACTACAAACGTTTTAGAGCAACACCTGCTTTTAAGTTTAATTCAATATGCGAATCTGATATTTAGTATGACTTTGAATCTTAACGTCTGACTTTCGAATCTTTTCTGCTTCGATCAGTCAAAATTTTAATTTATAAAAACGGATTTAATCCAAAGTAATGTAAGTCATTGGAAGCTTACTACAAATTTTATTCAAATATAATACAAAAGAAAAATATAAAAACATTGCAGGTTATACACAAGATTAATGAAAAATGGACATGTAACAAAACTGCATTGAATTGAGAAAAGTATATAAAATTTGATTAATTATGTTATGCAATTCTTTAAATAATTTTATTTTTTAATACAGTCAATTGACACCATTTTTTTTTGGGGGGGGGATTGCTTAAAATAGCGTAAGCACTGTTACAAAGTTCTTTCTGACACTGCAAGAAAATATTAACTGTGTTGGCTTTGTTCCTGAACGGAGCTTATGCAGTTAGTATGTAACAAAAGATGCAGTTGGATAGTAGGATACATAATGAATACTCACTTCTTTCTATGTTTACATTTCAAAGTAAATATTTTTTCTGAATTAAAACTGTAAATTTATTGTCAAATCAAATTTAAGCATAATTTTTTCAAGTCCAGTTCTAATTGTTGCTTCCTTTAGTGATTAAGAAACAAAGAGCACATATCTATAGAAAAGGGGTAACTATTAATATATTTTATCTCTCATTTAATAAAAATCACACGCAATTTTTTTTTTTTTTGGACAGGATTTACTTTTTGAAGTTAGGTAAAATTAAGCTGACTAAAGATCTAACGTAGAAAGTACATAAGATTATTTGTTTACATTGTACTAAGGACTATAAAGATCAGTTAGGAAGAGGTGAGCAAAAAATTCACATACATGAAGCTTTGAACGACGAAAAAAGTAGAATATACTTATATAACATTATTTCTTTACATTGTACTAAGCGGGATTATAAAGATAACAGTTAGGGGAGGAGGTGAGCACCAAAATTCACATATTATATGAATCTGAACTGCAACACTGAACTATGGTCCAAGAATTTGTAGTGATCTAAAAGTAGATAAGGTTATGAAAATAGTTTTTTTAGTTAAAATGCGATTTTTTATTTAATAGTTTCTTTAATAAATTAATTAAAATATCATATCTCAATATATTTTAATCAAAGTCTATTATCTTTTTTACCTCGAGTAAAAAAACTTGCCATTGGCTTATAGTTACCATTGGAATCTATCGAAAGGAAGATCTCTGATTGATTTCAATGTGTTTGTAATTCAATCCCCCAAAATAAACAAGTTTGAAAAAAAAATAATAAAGCCATTTGAGTTTGCGATCGAATTCTTCCTCCCAATGTCCGTTATTAGTCGATACGTCCCCCATCCTCCCTAAAGAAACAAAAAAAGATAAAGCTTTAAAATCCAATTTCCGCCTCTGTCCTCCGAACATCGCGAAGAGCTCTTTGTTCCGACGATGAACTGTCTCCGCGAACAAAAACCTTCAGAATTGAAGGAAGAGCAGGAGAATTAGAAGCAAGTTTGCTTCAAATCTATTCCAGTTGTTCAACATGAGCTTTGTGCTTCTCATGGGGACCGCTTTATAGGAACAATCTCATGTCACACTGGTGTCATGCTGGCTACCGTTTATCGATTGGTTCCGGTGCTAAATATCACCATGTCAAATGTTTACTTTTCTTGGTGCAGACAAGGTTAAGGCCTATGAGGGGATTGGATATTTTTGTTCTAAAAATTAAGAATGTGGGTGAAAGATAAATGAGAGCAGGTTCAAAATATTAATTTTATTACATGCATGACTTTTTTTTTGAAAAGCAGAAATCAACAGAATAAAGACATCTGCTCTGAAAAATCCGGAATAATCCCTTGAGTAATAACCAAGAAAGTTTCGACAATAAATGGAACTATTACTAGCCATAACTGTTTAACTGTTTTTCAATGTTTATATTTCATTTTTTCCCCTTGTCCTTAACATTAATTTTTTTCGACTGAGATACTTTTAATAATGATTTTAAAAAAATGGATGATGTACATTTTGCTGTTAGAATATTATTTAAACATTATTTAACTATAAAGAAAATATATGTAATTATAGTGATCAGTTTAACTATTTCGGGTTTGAATCTATAATTTAAGTTTAAATCTATTTATATATAACTAGTAATAATAGGAACAGTAATAGTAGAAGTATAATTATACAATATTATTTTAATTACGACTCAGCCAGCCCCAACAGATGAATACAAAAAAACTTTTTAAACAATTAAAAAAATAATCAGGTAAATGGGGTTGATAAAACATGCTTTTCATTTTATTCAAGTTAAATAAACTTTGAATTGCATAAAACATTTGCTAAATGCTACTTATTATTTAACTTAATAACATTGAAAAAAATATATTTTAGAGCATTAATTTTCTTAGAATTTGTTGAGGATTTGAAACATATACTTATATATTGTATATTTCCTTTCCTTTATTTATTTATTATTTTTTTTTTTAACTTTCTTTGATTTTAGAGCAGTACAATATATTGTACAGATCATATCTTCTTAAAAAGAACTCGAAAGAGCCATCAATTGCGCGCTTAAGTAAAACTATAATATTTTTGTTTAATATATACATGATATTTTCTTTCTACACGATTTCACTTTACATGATTTTTAAAATATAGAATCTAGAAATAAAAAACAAAAATTTCTGATGTCATTTTTAATTTTATTCACTTGGTATCACACATTGGCGGTTATATTTTTATTCATTTTTTAATTCAATTCTATTCTGAATTCCATTTCTTCCAATTATTCAATTTATTAAAAATGGGGACTCTTCATTTTGAATGTACAATCAAACTTTCTGTTCATGTGATCTGGCACAGTAAATTTTTAGCGACATCAAGGTATACATCACTGTGTTTTTTTATTCGGAATTTTTAAAAGGGATAAACAATGAATAAGTTTTGTAGCATGTTTATAATTTTATTGAAATTTTATAGATTTAACTAGCCAAATGAATTACAAAGAAAAAAATTAAATGTGTATTCTTTGAAAGCAAAATTAAAATTTTAGATTATCCAATGGGATCTAAATCCGCACCACGGGTTCGAGGTTCTATCCTCGGGATGGGCAAGGTAAACTAAGCCTTTCATCTCTCCTGCAGTGGGTCGATACAATGAGTACCAAGCTTGCTTGGGGACTTAAACACCGGGGGTCTCGCTTCAGACTGACCACCTAATCGGGACATCTGCTCATGCACCTCAGAGCCCAATGGCCACGTATACTGGGATGGGCAGAGTAGGCCCTGGCCCTCTCGGGCTGTTGCGCCACTAAGTTTGAGTTTTGAATGGGTTTAAAAATGGCTAAATTTTGTCTCACGAATGAAGCCACAATAAGAAAAGAGGGACTCTATTAAAAAAAGTGATGCCGCTTGAGAGAGAGATCTTCTATGAGTATGAGTACAGCTTCCTACATACGAAATGTTGTAATGGAAAATTTGGAAAAAAACGTTAATGATATAGCAAGAGGACACTACTAAAAAGCAGATTCCATTTCGTACTAATACAAATTCTTATCAGTTTTTTTTTACTTTGAAATAAATGATTAAATTCTGAACATTTTAGCTTGTTTTCGATTGACACGGTTTTACTTATAAAAATCTACACTTGAGATTTTACAGATTTCGAAGGAACCTAGCATCTGTGTATGTGCATGAGTGTAATATGCGCGAGTATATGTAATTGTGTGCATGTAATTGTTAATGAAAATTTTCATTTCTTTTAAGAAGTTTGTATATGTTACAAAGCATTTTATTTTTACATTTTAGCTATGAATGTCTTTTATTTTCAGTTTTTCGTATTTTTCACTTGATAGCAATACGAATAATATACTGGTTTAAAAGAGAGATAGCAGTAAATAGAAGACCGAAATGGATAGTAGTAAATATATATATATATATATATATATATATATATATATATATATATATATATATATTCTTATTCTGCACTAAAAATCATTAAAATTTGTATTGAAACATTCATGTAAAAATAAAAATATTCCTGAACCCTTTTTTCACCCCTGGAAATATTACTCAAAATAAAAGCAAAAATAAAAAAAAAAAAAATAAAAAAAATCTTTTGGCTAAAATTGTTAACCAACATCCGAAACTCTCCAAAATATTTGATGAGAAATTGCTCAGGATTTATTGCATCCTCGGGGTTGAATTTTGAACTGTAGCTTTTTGAATCTAAGAGATCCTAAAAACTCGGGTAAAAATGTATTTCTTCCTTCCATATCACCAACTGGAGTAAATATTTATAGTAAATATTTCTTGAGCACTAAAAGTATCATACGCGTCAAGCTCTGATGATAACAGCCTATATATTTAATTACCATGGGTATTAGATATATTATTTTCAAATCTTTTAGCAATAACATTTTTAAAGGGATGTCTTTCAGGAATTTTTTCATCTCTTTTGAATGTTTCTTACTTAAGTACTAATATATACGTTATCCAAAAGAATAAAAAAAAGCGAGAAAAGAACAAAAGAAAGAAAACGCATGATTGTATATATATTGGAAAATGGCTTAACATTAATTTTTATTTTATAAAAATTACTGAGATGTTTTTTAGATAATATTTTAGTACACAATTGAATCTTTTGTATCAGTATTTACTTGATTTTTTTTAGTCCAAGCTATTCAGTGATTGTTTATTAACCCAAGGCTATATTATTACTAAGGTGACCAACTGTCCTCCTTTTATAGGTCCTGTCCTTCCTCGAAAGATGTCCTCCTTTTTGTCCTTTTCAATATTTTAAAACTGACCTGTTAATCTCTGTATTCAGAGATGAACCAAACATGCTTCCAAAATGTTGAAAAATGGTCTGAAACAAATATCACAGGAAATAACAGTTTTCAATGGTATTTTTTGACTTTGTCACATGTAAATTGGGCAGATATAGAAAATTATGTTGAGTTCTTATCGAAAGAAATGCCTGATATTAAATAAAATCAATGACAATTGTCTGTTTGAAGTAGAAAGAAGGCTGAATGTATATTTATATTCTAATAAATTAGAACAAAATTGGAAAATCAACTTGCTGAGAAATTGGTAAAAGATGGGTGAAATTGCTTAAACCATTTCAAAAATGAACGCATTCCATATGAAAATTTAGCTATTCTTGTTGAATTTACGTTGTGCTGCCCTGGAACTAATGCAGCAGTTGAAAGATTTTTTTTTCAGTTGGTAATGATTTTTGTGAAGTGACTAGTGAGAAATAAAAATTGAATGTTAATATTTTAGGTACAGTGCACCGTAAAATTCAGTATGAAGGATATTTTTTGCCCGAACCTTCCGATGTATTAAAAAATGATATGTTGACAAAAAAAAAATCATTAAATGAGAAATTACTCGTTCAAGATAATAATTAAAAAGAATGTAAGCATAATTAGCGTATTTTTGTCTGAATTAATAAAACGTTTCATATATTTAAGTTGTCAGATTTTTCATCCTCCTTTTCATTGTAAAAAAAATGGTCACCTTATTATTACACGAGGGCTATTAGCGAACGAGTCAGGGAAGATATTTTACTTGGTAACCCACTCTTCAGGTTTGCACTCCTCGCCAATGTGAGTACTTTAAGCCTGAACAAATTTAGCATGCATCAGCCCAAAGTTACTGAGGAAATGGCTTTTAATACTTACGTTTGTTGACTACAGTATAAAAATTAACTACAGTGAAATACGTTTAACGCGTAAAAACGCTTAAGACAAAAAATAGGTTGACGGGAAATAATACAACGGTCCCTACAAACTACAACACAAACTAAACTCTTAACACAAACTAAAATCGCACGACAAAAGATTTCTCTTCTAGAAATGAACAAAATACGAAAAACACCAGCTGCGCAGGCGAGATTTAAGATAGGTGCTTCAGAAAGTTTCTGAATTATTGAAATGCCCCACTGTATCATTGGAAGAATCCGTTGCAATAGATGATGATAATGCGTGTACAGACCCAATTACGTCAAATAAAGACATTTTGGAGTTTGTTCAAAGAGCTCAAAAAATATCGTTGATGCAGATTCCAACGATAAAAATGAATTTACTAATGGAGCTTCTGTTCCCAAGTCATTGGAAAATTATACGCTGTTATTTAGAAGCACACTCCAATGGTGAGATGAATAACAAAATGGAACAGTTTGTTTGCAATTTGAAGCTAAAAACGACAATGTAAAGAAAAATATCAGATTTTTTTTCAAAAACTTAATAAATGTTTTGTTTTTCAAAATAACTTGAAAATTTTGTTTTAAATTTCATTAAGTTCTTTTTAATGTTTTTGTTTCATTGATTTTTATTAAATACATGCATATATGCATATCTATGTAAATAAAATGTACTCTAACAAACTTAATTTTGTTGAATATATGGGGGCTTTTTTACAAAATATTTTAACCCGAAAAAATATTTTAGTCCCCCTCAGTTTCGTGTTAAACGATTTTCACTGTGTATGAATGATGAAATAAAATATTTGTCTCAAACAATATCATCTTAAGGCTTAACATCTATGAGGCTTTAAAATATGAATAGATTCTGTACAGTAGCGCACACAGGAATTTTTCAAGGGGGGGGTCCGGAGTCGAAAGTTCGCCATTCTTGTATCATGCTCCTTTTGATTTTGTCGATTTTGGGGAACAAAACACAGTAAAAAACTAATTTTTGAATAAATAATTAGCATTCATTAATAAAATTAATAATTAATAACAAATACTTAAATAAATTTTACGTACTATAATCTTAGAATTATAATCAATCGGAAAAAA
>BMAV01009754.1:0-12189 GCA_019973955.1 Trichonephila inaurata madagascariensis
CTTTAAAATTGCATGCATTTAAATGAAGGAGTTTACTAAGATATGTCCGAGGATGTCTTTGTTAGCAGTAAAAAATACTGTTTCTTGTTATACAAAATTTTAATACTTATAAGTTATAAATATACGCTGCAAACACATTTTGTTTTATATATCATTTGATGGCTAAAATATTTTCAGTTTTTATTTAAAAAAAAATTCAAAATTGTTTTCTGGGAAAAAGAGGGGAAATTTTATAGATATTACTTACTTTTCAGACAAAAATTCTGATTTAAAAATTATGCATTGGTATTTATTTCCAGGGGTCTTTTTTTCCATGTTCATTAATTCTCATTTTATAAATGCTCAAGCAACATACTTCTTTACATACTCGTGTACAAAAATTAACACTTATTCACAAATACAGCCCATATCGTCCACAACTTTTACTTCTTTGCATAAATGGTGAGCTCAGGAGGCATTACTAGAAATACACAATGACAGAAATGAACCTCAAAGGAATGATAAAACGTATATTTGTATTTTGTGGCATGTTTAATGAGGTATGGGGTAGAATAATCCTCAGAAAAAGACCAATTAAAAAGACTCTGAGAAACTTGTAGCAGTTTGATTTCGGAATTATTCATTCAGTTCCTGCATTTATGCAGATAAGACAGAATTTGGAGAAGCTTTTTCCCATGTTATAACAGCAAACGTTAATTATATCTTCATTTTGGACTTCATTTGAAGTTCTTTAAGATTATATGCGCAATTATTGTAATCATTTTGTAAAAAAAGTAAAATACTTTATTGAGTTTGCTACGATATTTTTTTATCTTAAATTTTCATCATTATCACATATTTGTGTCGATTAATATGTCTAAGTGTGTATTAAAAATGATTATGTCTGTTCTGTCATTTCTTACTTAAAAATTATTATAAAGTCTGTAGCTTAATCACATCTGAAGCACTAATTGGGCTTAGGAAATACGAATAATCAAAAGTTACTTCTCAGAAGGTTGTTATGTTGCTAGTACAAGGCAAAACTAAACGTAACTACTTCTAATAAATTCAAAATTAACTAGAAAGTGTTTTAACAAGTATATCAGCATATTTTATGAAGAGAAAGGAAGACCCGCGATTCGTTATTTACTTTTGTTACACACAAAGCGAATTGTTCTTAGTGAAACACTGTAACAATATGAAAGTTAGGAAAGTTTAAATTGATACCCCAATACTTCACTTTGATTTAAGTAGTAAAAATTATTTTGCAATTTTTCAGGAAAATTTTACTGAATGATTTTGCACACAAAACAGTGATAGAATTTAATGGTTGATTTTGCACTGATTGTGAGAATATATAATTCACATAGAGCGCAATTAATTTACTTTTACTGTTTGGGGAGAATGTGCACTAAAATAAGTATATATATAAGAAATTAGGGTTAAAACATTTCGAAAAAGGAATCTGTTATCATTCCTATTTTCCTTGTAAGTGATATGTAATTTTCGGATGAATGTATATACTAAGAGAAAAATAAATAATGAGATATTTTTTTAAATATTGGTTGTTAATAAGGATGCATTTAACTGTTGAATTTTCATTTTTTTTTTTTTAACATTTATTCACTAAAACAGAAACCTGCTTTTAATAGAAGCAAAAGCTCATACTTTATACGAACCCGGTCATTTTCATCCGGTACAGAAAACATCGAAAACAAAACCTTTTCATTTCGATTTACCCAAATGATTTCTTACGAAATAATTTTGAATGATGTATTGCTTACTGAAATAATGACGTCAAGAAGCACAAGGGCTATTTGGTAATGGACAGCTTAATATTTTGAGCCATGGTCAAGTGACGAAGTCGACACCTAAGCAGACGCCCCATTGTGCAAATTTGCCCATCACGTCAACAGGACAATTTTGAGATACGACACATTTAACATCCATTAGGTCTTCTACACCAGGGGTGTCCAAAACGTGGCCCCCCAGTACGTAAGTTACGGCCCACCGACTTTTTTTAAAAAAATTTAAATATCATATTTTTAAAGTTTTTTTTTTTTTTTTCATTTTGAAATTTATTTGAGGGGAAATTTATATATATACATCTGCAATGTATTTGTCTCTTACTTGTTCTTGTTTCAAAATAAATCCTTTTTGATAGTAGAAATGTCCTTTAGATTAAAATAGATTTATATTTTATCAAACAGTTACATTTGATTTTACTATAGTAAATTACTTTTTTAATAAATTTCGAATTGCATCATTGCTGTGTGTGCGACTTTCTCTTCTTATCCTCCTTTTCTGTTTGGAGTGCCAAAAAAAACAAGAGGCAGTCAGAGAAGTTTTTTAAAGTTTAAAAAAAATATTCAGGACGGCAAAGATAAAGAACAATGTATGCTTAATCGTTTGCGTATGACAGCACTATCGAATTTCCACAATGAGTAACGAAAGATCAGTTCAATAGGAACATCGTAATTTTCAAGAAAACGGCAATTGTAATACTTTAAACATTATTTGAAAATTGTATTATTATATTACATTATATAAACATTATTACATTATCTATGTCTGTATACTTGAAAAGTAATGAAAACAATAATAATAAATCATTCTATTTTAAATTTTCACTTTAATAAATGGTGTTTTTTTTTTGTTTTTTTTTTTTTTTTTTTTTTTAAAAAAAAATAATAAAAGGGTGCATATTTTTATATGCGGCCCGCAAGATAATAATGTTTTTCCGAAGTGGCTCGCAAGGTCATTTGGGTTGGACACCCCTGCTCTTCACAATGGGCCTTGAAGGACACTAGAAATATAAATTGTGACTTCATGTAAACAATGTCTTCTATGAGTTAACGGTCAACTTTTTTTTAGTCAGTTACCTTTATTACTATTCTTAAAGAGCTAATTCAAACAATTGAAATCCTACGAAAACCTATAGAAAATAAAGTAATGCATAAAAAGAGCATAAAATATGTTCACACAAATTTATTTATTTATTTATTTATTTTCTAAACATTTTCAGGTAAAAAGTATATTTAAAGATAACATTAACATTACACAATCTGAATATAAATTGATATTATCATTTCTTTTTTCCTGGCTTAAAATAATACTTGTAATGTTTTTGTTTTTTATATAACTGTTATTGAAATAAGAATACTTTTTTCACTTCTGTTAAAATTCAAATAAATGATTTACTCGTACCTATTGAAAATTAAAGTAAAAACAATCCCTTTAAAGTTAACCATGCCTAGATTTCGAAGTCTAATGTTCTATTATTCCAATCATTCCTACTGCTCGAAATACACACTCACACGCACACAGAGCCGCTTTAAAGGTATAAACTTACATATTGATTATAGTATAGATTCTCCCTTAAACAGTATACCCCCAGTCTAGACAATATAAACTCCCAATACCGATCCGTAGTTAAATTAGTATTAAAACTATATATTAAATTTGAAATTCACAAGTTTAAGCTACCATAAAACTGGAAACGTATGTATAATTTATCTATATAAAAGCATTTTAGAAGCATGGGGGATATCAAGATTGCAAAAAGTAACTTAAATATATTTACTGAATGTCGATTTCATAAAAAAAAAGTTAAAAATATTCTGTGAATTACTTCAATAATCACGTTTCACGATACTCAAGTTTTAAAGTATTTTATCACTGAGTATTTTACAAAAAGATACAATTTGTTTGTTTTTTCAATTGAGAAGAGAGTAGGGGAGACCGGGGCTTTAAGACGAATGTCTTAATTTTTCCGTTTTCCACTAGGTGGAAGGATCAACCGGACACTATCGGCTCTCCTATTGGCCGTTCGTTAAACAACAGTATAGAAAAGCTTAAATCGCCATTTTTGTGTTAGTTGTGAAGATTTGATTGTTTACCGCTGCCACGATATAACTTTTATGCACGTGTAAATAAGCTCTGCTACAGATACAGGAAAGATATATCATTTCCCTTTAATATTTATCAGTAACTTAGTTTAAATACTACCTATTACCATGAATTAATTGTAATTAATCGCCTTCCTTCATGGCAATGAAAACAAATATTTTTAACAGACAGTCCGGGGCAAGATGACGATTCAAAACACGGGTCAAGATGACGTGTTTGTCATCTTGACCCGGGTTTTGGAGTTTATTAAACTAACTATACGTTGTCCATTTTATTAAATCCTGTAAACGCTTGTTTGTCTGTGTGTTTGTCCGCTCGATCTTGAGCGTCTATCTTTTCTGGGGCTAAGGGGTGTATTGGATCGGGGAATGTGTCGTTCGTAAGGGGGAGACCAGTGGAAGACATTTTTGCAATCCGCTAAACTCCCCCTTAGCCCCCGAAAAAAAATCCCTATTAGGGTCAAAAAATGAAATACCTCAATATCTTCAAATCTAACAGTGCGATTCCTTCACGACCGGTATCATTCAATTGGGTTTCGCTTTGGTAACACCTTTCGATGTTGCAGACTACACCCGGAATAATGGTGGTTTTTAAAGCATAGAACAATAGTGGTAATCCTCAAACCATGGTAGTAGAGAAAACCAACATATAAACCCTCCATAATAACCAGAACTTATAGAAAATAATGATTCAGATGCACCAAAGAAGCCTGTTAGTGTTTTTTATTCCAAACTATTGCCTAAAGTAACACAATGTGAGGAAAAAAGCAAAAGCAAAAAAGGGAGCTCTAGCATTCTTACAAGCACACCCATCAAAGAACAAAGGGAAAAGCAGAAGGAAGCACATAAAACGTTACGAAATAGAGAAAAGAAGCTCGTGAAGCTAAAAAGGGAATAAAAAAACTAAAACTAAGTTCCTGTAGGCATAAGTCTATAAACTCCTGGCCAAACAGTCCAGTTGCGTCAATTCCAAGGATGGTATTATAAGATATCCTGCTTGTGAAGAGGAATATTGTGACCCTCCTACAGAAGAATGGATCCAGTGCTGTAAATGCTAAAAGTGGTGACATTGGAAATGTTCCAATTATGAAAAGGACACTTTCATTTATGACTACTGTTAGCTGCACAACTAAACACTTCAACATTACGTTACAATGCATTACGCTTAGTTTGATACATTGTACGATGTAAAAGCACAGTTATCATTTGTTAAATCATGTAGCATATTCAAAAGATAGAATATGTCCAACCTCATTCAGTGTTGTCATCGTACCGCAACAATTTGTTAAGGTTATGAAAAAATAAAATTCTCCTTTGTTTGTTTTTTTTAGTTGAAAAATTAAATGGTAATATATTTAATACTACAAATGACTACTTCAACACTTCATGTAAAATTATTTTTTTATAATTAAAATTAAATTAATAAGCAACAAAAATAGTTAACATTGTCATCTTGCCCTGGTCTTCGCTATGTATTTAAAATTACAAAGCTAAATAAACAAAATATGAAAAGATTATGATCTAAATTTTGTGTCAAACGTATAGGATGCATTCTTAAAGATTTTAATTTGAAATGTAATTTTTTAAATAAATTCAGATTTTACCTTTTTTTTATGTTGATACATAGAATGTCACATTAAGCATATTTAAAAAAAGATTAATCATTTTTAAAATAAATTTCAAAATGTATTTTAGGTTGTTATAGAACTTGAAAAACAGAGATAAACCTTGAAACGATAAAGACAATAGTACTTTTAATTTCTAGTGCTTTGATTGACAAATAGATTTTACACCAACAAAAGGGGTATTTCATTAAATAAAAAGTTTTCAGATTATTTGATAACTGAACTATTTAGAAATCTCTCCTACCCAAGATAAAAAAATAATATATATATATATATATATATATATATATATATATATATATATATTATATTTTTGTGCTCATCAAAGCAAAAGTTTATTTTAATACAAATACATGCGAATAAGTAAACGGAGGAAACAAAAAGGTTAATACAATTTTATTAATAATCCTTAACCCCTTATTTATCTCTCCCGTCAAAATCACGGGGTGAAAAATTTTCCCTTCTATTTTTCATGCCCTTGATATTTCCGGGCTGGAGTGTTCAAAAATAAAAATAAAAAATAATAAATAAAAATTTAAAAAGATTAAAAAAACTTTTTCTTATGCCCCGAATCATGTTTATTTCTCACCAGATACCAGTACTAGATTATTAGTAGCGTGTTTAGACACAGTTATTTTATTTTAAACTAGATGCTAGCACAATAAAGCATTTATATTAGCAATATGCTTCTTTAACCATAGCTCAGTTACTTTGTTCCACTTTTTGTGAATACACGTGGGTTGCATTCTGTGATAAATATATATATATATATATATATATATATATATATATATATAGATGTCTAATATTGTATACATTATGGAGTTAGTCAGGAAGTTAATCAGATTCTACTTTAAGTGTAAATGGATCCGAGAGTGATTCTGAAATAACTGATTCCTTTGAAAGTTCGGTCATTGAACCTGTGTGAGTGCAGTGATGATGGATCTGTACTGTGATACATGAGAGATGCTTTGAAAATTATCTAACAATGAAAAACTTATAATGTGTTAAAACATAATGCATAAGTGTAATAAAATTCTTATTTAATGTTTAAAAAAAAAAAGGTTTTTTTATAATTTTTCCTTTTGCCAATAAACCAACATTCAGTTATATTACCCCTAAATGTTGGTTTCTTCTTAAACTATTAACTTTTTGGTATTTCAAGCTAAAAATGCACCCAAAATTTAAAAATAAATACATAAATTTAACATAAATTTTGTTTTATATAATTTTCTTGGATAAAAAAAATGGGCCTTTTATGACCATTTTCTTAAAAGTTATGCGACCGTTAAGGGGTTAAAATCAAAATATCACATGATAAGAAAAAAGCAAGTAGAATTAAGCTTCATTTAAAAAATATTTAAATACTAAGAGTAAAAATATTCAAGCACTTTAAGTATAGATATTGTTATTATTATTATTTGAGATGAAATAGATTATATATATCAAAATGACTTCTTAAATGAATATCTTCATTGGTCTCTTTTCAAAACTAACATAAAAATCACCTGTAAATTATATACTGAAACAGAATATATGTATAAAATCAATAAGGTATAAATCGGAAAATTCATACATTTCGCTCTGTAACGGACTTTAAGAGTATCTCTCTCTGGATTTCGAGATATTTATCGTCTATTTATCGTTTTATCGTTTTGACTAAAGTAAAAACAAGTAATACAAAAAGAAAATTCTACTTCAATTCCTACTTAGATCAACAAAGAAAATTTTTATTTTAGCTACTTCTTATTAAATTTCCTACAATTAATATAAATATGTAGATACATATGACAGAATCACAATATTAAGTGGAAATTAATTTTTATTAATTATCATTTAAGTATCGTGTTGTCACCCAAAACAATCGTGTATATAAAATTTCAGTTCAACTGAATGCTAGAAAACGTCAGAAAAAAAAACCTTTTTAAGTTTTGACCCAAGTCGCTAAAAATGGAACCAACGTGGCTGTATCTGTAATTCTTTAAACAATTAGTTTCAGTCAATTAATTTTAATTACTTATAATTAAATTATAGTATTTTTACCCAAAACAATAGTGTATAGAAAACTGCAGCTCAAACGAGGCCTTTAAAATGTGAGAAAAAAACCAGTTCATGTTTTGACACAAGTCGACAAAAGGGTCACTAAGTCACCAAAAATGATGCCAACGTGGCTGTATTTGTAATTCTTTGAATAATTAGTTTTAATCAATTAATTTTTATTAATTATAATTAAATTACTGTATTGTCATTCAAAATAGACATGTATATTAAATTTCAGCTCAATTGAACGCTTTAAAATATATTTTATTAATGATTCAAAATTGACGAATATAAATAAATAAATATAGAGAGAGTGTGAGCTAATATAGTAGGAATTGAAAAATAGATTAATATACCATAAGAGGTGCCTATAATAAATTTTCTCCCCCAATAGAAGGAAATGTCTTAATTTATAATAAGATATCGTTTGAAAATAATACATATGTATATTCTAACATGACAGATTCAGAGATAATGACAAATTCAGAGATTTTAAATTTATGAAACATTCAATCAGGAGGATTGTAAATTCAACATAAGTATCTAGTACTTGTTAAATAAATACAGATATTTTTTCAATAGTTAAAAGCATATGCAGCAACGTGAATTAAAGAAAAACAGTAGGTATTTAGAAACACTTTTTGTAGCTACAGCAGCTAGAAACCCGCCAGATAATCTCAGGCATTATCCAGTAATCCTCTCAAGTCCTGATGTCACTGAAAATCCGCCGGAAATTGAGAGCCATTTGCTTGAAATCTATAGAGGCAAACAGTTCTCACGACGTTGTAGTGTGGAAGTTTGCAGAAGGAGATGCCAGCTTAAATGTAGTCATCACTTGACAATGATTCAAACCAGATGCGTTGCCGTTAGTCCTTACCCTGCTTTGAAAGTATCAGGACATAATCGAAATAGTAAAATGCCAAAATTAAGACTCTTTTCCTAGGGAACATATATCCTTAAAAATTTCCAATTAAGCTTAGATTTCTTTCTTTTTGTGACTAAATTATATTTATAGAGGATGAGAACATTACATTTATCAAGTACTTTATCACATAAAAGTGTATTTTAGCTTTGTGCCCGTTAAAGGGTTAACACTAGAAAGACTGAAATTTAGTATATACCTACATTGCCCCAAAGCAGTCAGAATGACTGCATTGTGAAAGAATAATTAATGTGTAAATAAATTTGTTTAAGATTAATTTTTAATATTTTTATATTGTTTACAGTCATGCAACAAGTTATTAGTAAATATTAACAATAAAAAAAATATTTGTTTCATTTGGGGGAAAAAACGTATTCTAAAAATTTCGAAGAAATTGTGTTATTGTATACGTAATTGTTTTTCTAATTGGAATAAAAAAGCACAGTCAAAATGACTTCCTTGGGCAATCTAGTGTTAAATATGTAAAATTTATTTTGAACATATATAAAACAATACACAAAATATAGTGCACCTATTTTCTTATTAAAATATTAAGATAGCTTCTTTAAAAAAAAACTATTAAACTTCGAGCAATTTTGAAAATTTTTATTTTTTTCTCTTTTTCATACATAAAACTATTTTTTTTTAAAAAACTATGTACTACTTCACTAAAAATCTGGTTCACTATATTAACAGGTATCCTGTATAGAAGTATAAAAAATTTAGAAAATATATATTGCAATAGCTTTTTTTTTTTAAAGTGAACCTAAAAGCAAAAAATTATGCTTTGGAGAAAAGGTGAAAAACTAAACATTTGTAAACGTTTATTTACATTATTTTCAATTACTTTTTCCTATTTTAAGATTATTTTATGAACGAACATATAAGTATTATATATTTTTAAATTCAGAAAAGTGCATACTTTTTTTAATACTGAAAATGAAAAATGTTTCTTTTTTTTTTTGAATGTGTATGATGTCCTGGTCCCCTTAAGGGGCAATGTAAACCCTTTATCTACCAACGCTCCTTATAAGTACAACTAACTTTAAAATTACATAGATTAAACATTTTTAAGAATACTCTGATGATACTTAACAGGAATATTCTTTTAAATCCACTCTTCCAAGATATATGGCAGCATAGGTTCTATGATGAGTATTTTAACGTGAAGACGAATAGATTTATAGCAGAAATAGCGTTTTCAGTTGACGACGTTTTCAGCGAATTGCGAAGATTGTCATTTTTGTTCCGAAGAAATAGTTAATGTCAAAAGGTGTCTTACTTTTTTTTTGTATGTTAAAGAAAACCTTAGCAAACGATTTGATTATTTATTTTAAGTAAACAGGGATATAATTAATTTTATAGTTGAATATCTTTAATTAATTAATTAGCTCTAACGGATTAAATTTCCCAAAGTTGAGAATTTTGTTAATGTACTTCCCTTACTTTTCAATTTAGTGATTCAAAAATATATTGTATGAAAAAAACTGCAGTAAATCATAATGCGGTAGATAAAGGGTTAATGAAATCTTAATCGAGCACATTCTGATAAAACATTTAGATCAGTACTAATGTTTGAAACAAGTAATATCATTTTGTTTAACATCAACTGCTACTTCGTTAGAAAAAAATACTGGCGCCATCTGTTGCAGCTAGTTGTAACTACGACAGAAATAACAAAGAGTAAATTTAAAATTAAAAGAAAACTGTATTAACATCAAGTGTCATCCACTAGAAGTTTAAAAAAATTCTTTGAACCTGAATGGATGAATAGAAAGTATTTTATTAAGGATTGATGATTTGAACAATATATATTTAGAGAGAGAGAGAGAGAGAACTAATAGTAGGGAGAGAGAACTAATAGTAGGGAGAGAGAACTAATAGTAGGAATTGAATAAAGCAACTATACTAAAAAGATTTGTATGTCATGAAAATATTAATTTGATTTTTAAATCCAATACAAATATTTACAAGATTTGATTTAGTTGGGCTTATAAGCGCACCTAACTTAACATTGAATCCAGACAGAGTGGGATAAAATTGAAGTACTCCAAAAAAACTTTTCTCCTTATCCCTAAAAGAAAATAAAGTATAGATTCATGCTTAAGAAATTACTTATTCTAGCCTAAAAGTGAATATTATATGAGGAGAAACCTTACAATCTCCGTTAAATATGAGAATCAATACAGTTCCAGTTTATTGGTTCTCATACTGCATTTATAATTATTTGTTCTTTTTGGCAACACAAGGTAGTTAAATTGTGGGTTACAAATAGTTTCCCGAATCTAATATTGAAAGAATGGGTCTTGGAAAAATAAAAGATTAGAAGTACATGTCTTTTAGGAAGAATTTTGTTTCAGAAGTTGTCGATAGTACTACAGGTATAACGATGTGAAGAATATTTAGTTGGAAAAGTCTGGAGCTAGAAGAAATTGAATCAGGTACATTCAGATTAATATTTAAAAAGTTAATATAAATAAAATAACTAAAACTTAATTTAAATGCATGTAGCTCCTTTGATTTCTTAAAGAATTTTTTTAACAAAAATTGATCTGGTCTTGTTTATTTTATATATAAGAACTATTATAATTGTATTGTTAAGAATTTTTAGGGGGGAATTAAATTATTCCGTAAATGAGTTGCTATTATTGTTACTTATGCAACCTGATCGACAGTAACATCAGATTAACCCTTTATCTACCGCCTTATGATTTACAGCAGATTTTTCCGTGAAATATTTTTTTTGATCACTACATTGTAAATAAAGGGATATACATAAATAAAATACTCAACTTTGGGAAATTTAATCCATTAGAACTACTTTATTAAAGATATTCAACTGTTTAATTAATTAGATACACTGTTCACTTAAAATAAATAGCCAAATCATTTTCTAAGGTCTTCATTAACATACAAAAAATAAAACACTTACACTTTGACATTAACTATTTTTTCGGGACAAAATTCATAATCTTCGTAATCCACTGAAAAAGCTTTCAGCTGAAAATGCAATTTCTGCTATAAAACTAGTCGCCTTACCTGCTAAAATACTCATCATAGAACCCGTTCTGCCACATATCTTAGAAGAGTGGATTTAAAAGAATAATCTTTTGCTAAGTATCGTCAGAATATTTGTCAAATAGGTTATTCAATGTAATTTTAAAGTAAGTGGTACTTATAAGTACCGTCCGTAGATAAAGGGTTAAGGCTCACGAATTCATTGCGGCAAAGGGATATATGTACTGTCGTTTATCTTGGCTTTGTACATCATACACAGGTGACAGCGCTATTTGGCTCGATTCCAACCCAATTTTGCAGGAAAACACCTTGGGGGAGGTCAAGGGCCTTCCACCTCTCTTACACTTCCACCAGCCTTACAAGAGGACTTGCGGCTTGATGGCTATTTAGAGTACCACCATGCCGTGAAGGCTCTATGCATTTACAGAGACTCATGCCTTCTCAGGGATTCGAACCCATTCCCAACGGTACAGCAGTCAGTGTGACTAACTACTATGCCGTATGGGCTGCTATAAATGAGTTGTTAAATCAATAACGGATTAAGTAATAGATATTTCTTTTTTAGAATGCATTAACTTGTCACAGTACCTCCTCCTCAAGTTGGTTGAAGTGGAGATCTCGGTAATCATTGGGATTCTCGGAGGGGGGAATCCAAATGCAACAGGAGTGAAAAAGCTATTGAACTAAATTCGAAATT